>CM062843.1:0-25190 GCA_031772345.1 Himalopsyche anomala
TTTCCCAAATTTTAATGATTTTTGTAATATTCGTTTCAGTCACCACTTGAAATTTCTTAATCTTGGAAATCTTTTGAATTATATGTTAGATGTGTTAAACATTTTAATTTTGTGTTATTTTAGAATCACTTATAATGTCATTGGTAATTTCTTTTTAACGTCAATTGTTGTTTATACCTTTTCATTTTTGTAAAAATAGCATTGTTAAATTATGCTTCTTATCAGTTGAACTATTAAATAAAGTGAAATAAAATACAAAGGAATATTGTGTTTTAATGAATACAGGTAGAGGAACGACACGAATTGCAGACAGTAATCTAATGGTTGACATCTTCTGACTATTAAATTAATTAAATATGAAGTCCTACGCACTTGTTTCACTGGCAGATTTTTGGCTGGTTCTGATTATATTGGTAGAGGTGACAGCTGACGGAGTTGTTGGCACGAGAGCCAAGATTCGAAATATTAGAAAATAGTCTTTTTTTTTTGCGTGGTGTCTAAAGTAATATATTAAGAGATTAGCTCGACGATGATAATTTTTATGATTTACAAAAAAAAAAAGTACAATTTTTTCAATAAATAAAAAGTATTAAATAACATAAACATAAGCCGCCTGTGTGGTCAAGTGGTCAACGGTGTTGGCTTCAGCTACGAAAGGGCACGGGCTCAAATCCCGGTACGGACATTTTTATAAATTGATTTTGAATCTCTGTCCAAATGCATGGATTTACGTGATGTCTTGAATTCCCCCCTCACACCCATCCTATGAACGGGGCGTATCGAGAGCGATTAGCTTACCACAAGTCCTGTCCTAGCCCTATTCTTCTATCCCTACTCCAGGGGTGGGCTGGAGGGGGCTCGCGCGAGCCCCTTGTTAAATTTTAGCACGGCCGGCGAGCCCCTTGTTAAGATAATAAAATTATTCGTCTTAGATCAAATCAGCACCTAACTGCAATTTCTATAGATGGTTAAATTTTATTATGAAACAAGACTTAGTACCCCCTTCATTTTTTCATTCAGCGTGGTGGGCTTCCGTGCCGGACCTCATGGGTTCGAGTTAATCACTAGTCCTGTCTTAGCCTTATCATTCTATCCCTACTACTCTTTTTAGAAAAGATAGGTTGAGCGACTAAATAACAAACAGTTCTCATAGATTTTTTTTTTTTTTGTTGAAATACCTTCATTAGGAGGCCATATGAGGGAGCGAAAATGGGTACAAATAAATGGATAAGATTTACCGAGCCCCTTGTTAAGATATTGGCAGCCCACCGCTGCCCTACTCCCTTTGGAAAAAGAGAGGTTGAAGTACTTATCGTAGAAACACATCTGTTGAGACAAAATCCATTAGGAGTCTATATGCTCCACATTGGGAGCGGACATAGTAAAAAAAAAAACATTGTAATTCATAAACAGTATATAATAAAACATAGCTTCTTTTTAAATGTTATGAAATAGTTTGAAGTTTAAGATACCAAATATTGTGCCTTTAATTTCTTAAAAATTATGAAGTAACTAATAGCTAGACCTATTTGAAGCATTACAGCTTATTGCCAATGTGTCAAATAACAATACCTTATTCATGCAGATAACAAAGTCAGTTGAGCTGTTAAAACTTTCAATATTGATGTTAAGTATTTCTAATTTTAAGTATTCATAGAAAAGGTAGTTTTAAATCTAGAGACAAATAAATATTTTAAAGAATATAGCATCTTTTACACAAAATAATTGATTTTGTATTGTTCAGAATACGAGAGTTTTGAAAATAAAAAAGTTTAAGAAGAAGCAAAATCACAAATAGTTCTAAGCCTGTCTAATGTATTCCCATTAGGGATTCTGTGTCGAGACGTCCCGGGACAAAAGTCCCGGGACATAATCGCACAGAATTCCAAGAAATAATGAAACCTATAGTTATTTCTAGAAAATTATGTTATAAATTAAGGAAGCTTATGAATAATTTTATTACCAACGGTTATGCTGGGACTAATTGATTTTCGAAAAGAATACGCGAAAGATTTTGACAAATGCTCCAAAACAATATATTTGAAATACAGTATTTACATGATGTCGAGTACAAATAACAGTTGCTTACACCTCTTATTTCAATTTAAATTTGTATAAATAGCACTGCTTATATATTTTTCTTATCAATTGACATTGCTCGCAATGAGCGAAACCGGTCATGATTTCATCAATAAAGCGGAGTGAATTACAAAGGAATATTGTGTTTTTATTAACTTTTCCGGTTCTAAGCTCAAGAAATGCGACCCAAATCCCCACATTTTCTTAAATATCTATTTTAATATGGGTGATACAATGTTTATAATTAAGGTATTCTTATATCATAGTTTTTTGGACCTTTTTTAGTTTATATAAATACGCGATAACATCGTTCGTAAGATAGCTGGGCTAAGCGCGTCAGTTGCAAATTAATGTGTGCTGGGATGACGTCTTTTTTTACGCGCAACTTTAAATATAATTATCAAAAAATTACGGATTTCTTTAAAAAATGTATGAGGAATGATGCAGAGATATTTTAAAGCCTTTAGACTATTTTTTTTTTTGAAATTCATAAGAATAAGGCCAATAATGAGGAAACCACTGAGGTCCCTAAGCCGACCCCCATCGGATGAGAAGTATTTTTCTAGTCTCCGAGCCGCGAGAGTTAAAACAAATTTCTTAATATAATAAATAAAATGCAACATTTAACACTGAATTAGTCACATTTTAAAAGCTTTTCTCCACGGTTGTGTGACATTTTATGCCTTTTAAGATTATCAGAACGGACACCTTCATATTTACATTGGTTACATTTAAATGGCTTTTCTACACTGTGTGATTTTTTATGATTATTCAAATTACAAGACGATGTTGTTTTAAATTCGCATTGGTCACAAATGAAACCTTTTTCAATAGAGTGTGAGATTTTATGCCTTTTGAAATGACCAGAATGAGCGGTTGTATAAACGCATTGGTCACATTTGAAAGGATTTTCTCCGGTGTGTGACGTTTTGTGATTTTTTAAATAATCCAAACGGACAGCTTGATAGCTGCATTGGTCACATTTGAATAGCTTTTCTTCAGTGTGTAACACTTTGTGCTTTTTAAAATTACAAGAAAAGTTTGTTTTATAATTGCAATGGTCACAATCAAAAAGTTTTTCTTTGGTGTGTGACATTTTATGCCTTTTAAAATTATTAAAATTGTCAGTTTCGTATATGATGCATTGGTCACATTTGAACAGCTTTTCTCTAATGTCTGACATTTTATGCTTTTTTAGCTGACAAGAAGAGGTTGTTTTATATTTCAATTGGACACTTTTAAAAGTTTTTTCTTTAGTGTGTGACATCTTATGCTGTTTTAAATTGTCAGAACAGCTAGCTATAAAACTGCAATGGTGACATTTAAAAATCTTTTCTCGACTGTGTAACAATTTATGTCTTTGTAGTTGATCAGAACGGGCGGCTTTGTATAAACATTTGTCACATTCAAATGGCTTTTCTCCAGTGTGTGATTTTTTATGACTATTCAAATTCCAAGAAGACTTTGTTTCAAATTCGCATTGGTCACACTTAAATCCTTTTTCAATAGTGTGTGAGTTTTTATGCCTTTTGAAATGACCAGAATAAGCAGTTGCATAGATGCATTCGCCACATTTGAAAGGCTTTTCTCCAGTGTGTGACCTTTTATGATTTTTTAAGTAATCAGAACGGGCTGCTTTATAATTGCATTGGTCACATTTAAATGGCTTTTCTTCAGAGTGTAACACTTTGTGTTTTTTAAAATTACAAGAAGAATTTGTTTTATATTTGCAATGGTCACATTTGAAAGTCTTTGATCGAGAATGCTGCAAGGAAAAATAATGTTTTAAAAATGCATCTGATTTTTTTTCAAGACTTAAAAAATTAATGAACGTGTTTTATTAAAACCTCCATGCTCATGATGCAATCGTTAATAGTTGAGCTATTAAGTCATTCAATATTTCTCTTAACTTTTCCGGTTCTAGGCTCAAGAAATGCGACCCCAATACCCACATTTTCTTCAATATCTATTTTAATATGGGTGATACAATATTTATAATTAAGGTATTCTTATATCATAGTTTTTTGGGCCTCTTTTAGTTTATACAAATACGCGATAACGCGATAGCGAGATAAGCGATCGTTCGTAAGATAACTGGGCTAAACGCGTCAGTTGCAAATTCATATTTGTGCTGGGATGGCGTCTATTTTACGCGCAACTGATTTATTAAAAAACTACGGATTTTTATAAAAAAAATGTACGAGTGTTTTACAATTAAGCCAAAACAAAAGCTTGTACTTTTCTTAGTCATTTGTGCATTTAATGGTTTAATTTTGAAAACTTTAAGAGTGCCATAAGCCTATTATTTCATGCAAATAATAAAAACATATATCATTTGGGATTCAACTGTTTTTTTTTCAGTAATAGTAAAAAAAAATTCAATACCTTCCTAGACTGGTGATGGTTTTCACGTTCAATTATGATTTCGTGGATTGGTTCGTATTTGATATTCATCGAATAATCTTCATTTACAAATTTCATGTGAGATTTGCTATCAAAGGAGTTATTTGATGACAGTAATTCATTCTTCAGTTCCTTTTTCACATAAATTTGAACCTTGTCACTGAATTATTACATAAAAACAAAAGAATAATACATTAATGAAAAATTATGACTCCATTTTACAATGTTACTAATGATATCGACGTTGGAAAGGAAAAAGTACGTAACCCACACATATCAAATTTAACAGGAGGCGCAAAAAACGTGTTTTGGTGATTTTGGGTCATATGCAAATTATGAATTATACACAACCTTGAAGTGTATGGAGGCTTCTAAACTGGTGTTTAATTGACATAATCTGATATTAATTAATGAAATTGACGAAGAAAAACGTATATTTTCTTGATTTTAATTTTTTACAAGGTAATCTTTTTCAAACTTAAAAGCTAAATTTAGATACCAATTCGGCATTTGCAGTTTGCATCTTTTTGATAGAACGTGTATCAAGTTTGATACATTGTGATTATTGAAAAATCTGTTTTGAAAAAACTGGGGTTACGTCCTTTTCTTTTCCACAGTCGATATGATTAAAGTAAGAGCTCTTATCATGGTTAAAAAGATAGTATAAAAGTCATATTTAAAATGTCTTTCATTTCAAATATGAAATTGATGTTTAATATAATTTAAGAAGCACTTTTGACGGTGCATATTATTACTATTCGATAGCAAACATTTAATTGTCTTTAAATGTATGTACAATTATTAAACAAACCTTTCTTTCCTATCAAGTTTAGATTTCTCATGAAGAGTCACATGTTTGCAGAGGCAAGTTGACGATGGAAAAATTTCAAAACAGACAGAGCAGACAAAATTTTCTTCATTAAACACACAGTTTTCCACCATAATCATAGCAACCACTTCGCGTGGTAATATTTCTGTTTTAATATATGGCGTCGGAGGTAATTGCTCCTGAGACGAGCTCGTCGAAAGTGATTCACAAAAGCCACCAAAAGTACTATTGGTAGTTTGAAACTAAAACAAAAAAAATTAAAAAAAACCACGAAATTATTTGTCGTTAGTTACACCACTAAGTAAATAAAGTATTCCGTATAAAGCAGAGATGGCGAACCTATGGCACGCGAACGGTTTCCAAGCTCAAAAAAATATTTTTAAATGTTGATTAAATAATCATTGAAATAATAATTTTCAAATTTTGTTGTAATTTTAATTTTTAAGCTTTTAAATAAAATTCAGAATTTTTCTATTTTTTTACTGCTTGGGCATGTGATTTGTAATTATATTACTGAGGAATACATGAATTCTGAGCACCGTATCTATTATATTTCTTATATCGATATTGACATTATTTGAGTCAAATTGTAGTAAATACATACAGGGCCGGCGCAACCATACAGGCGAAATATGCAATCGCCTAGGGCGCAAATCATTAAGGGGCGCATAAATTGAGTAATCAAATTATTTTAATTTGTTTGTACTTGTATCTGCTCGTTATAATTATGTATCGTATTCTATATACTTCGAAAAAGGTAGGTTGAGCGACTGACTAACAATCAGTTCTCGTAAAAAAACTTCTTTTGAGACACTTCCATTAAGAGGCCATATGATTCACATTGAGAGCGGACATGCATGTAAAAAAAAATATTCCACAGTTTGTTGAAAAGGGGGCGCGCCAATAACCGTTGCCTAGGGCGCCAAATAATCTCGCGCCGGTACTGAATACATATTACAGGGAAGGAAAGGTTAAAAAACTTTTAACAATTTAAACTTAAAAGACCGCCATGATTTAAAATCTGTTTTTTAAGTCTTGATAGGGCAATACAATCACACATTAAGCTATTCAAAGCTTGCACTATGAAGTTTTCTGCCAAAATAGTGCGTGAAATACTATAAGACAATTTTACTCAAATATTGTTTTAGGCTATCTTTTGAAATATGTGATTCGCCAGTACCTCGTCTTTGATTTCAATAGAATATCCCTCAATCATGTTGTTCTGTTGACTATCGCTATTATAGGCGTTGTCGTAGAAATTCGAAGAAGATGATGCAGTTTTCGGTTCCTCTTTGATATTCATTTCAACCTTCTTTTCAATTACCGAGCTGTTAATTGTGTCTGAACACAATTGTATCATAAACAACGCTGGAAAAAAAATTACCAAAGACAATAATGGTAATTTTTGCGAGCTCATCCTTTAATAGACAATTGAATTTAGCTTTTCCGGTTCTAAGCTCAAGAAATGCGACCCCAATACCCACATTTTCTTAAATATCTATTTCAATATGGGTGATACAATGTTTATAATTAAGGTATTCTTATATAATAGTTTTTTGGACCTTTTGTAGATTATATAAATACGATGATGCGATAACGAGATAAGCGCCCGTTTATCAGCGATCGTTCGTAAGATAACTGGGCTGAACGCGTCAGTTGCAAATTATATATTTGTACTGGAATGACGTCTTTTTTACGCGCAACTTAAAATATGATTATTTATTAAAAAACCACGGATTTTTTTATAAAAAAAATGTATGAGAAATGATGCAGAGAGATATTTTAAAGCCCTTAGACTATTTTTTCTTATGAAATTCATAAGAATAAGGCCAATAATGAGGAAACCACTGGGGTCCCTAAGCCACCCCTATCGGCATAGAAGTATTTTTCTAGTCTCCGAGCCGCAAAAGTTAATGTGTCATCAAAATTTAAAAAATTAGAATAGTTATTCATAGAAATGAATCTAATTCAATCGATTATAATTTATGACCGAATCATGATTTTTTTTTTGTTTGTTCTTTTTAACCTATGTTCATTTTCAAGCATACACAGTTAACACTTTGAACTATTGTGGTTTGAATACACATCATAAACTATTTTTTTTAAATTATGGGTCTGAGTACTCCGACTCCAACTCCACAGCCCTGATTTTAATTATCAAATCTTTCAAATTTGTTTGAATATATCAGTGGCGATTCTAGGTACTGGGCTAGGTGGGCTAAGCCCGACCTGCATTTTTCACCCAAAACTTTAGATGGCTGAATAAAAATGAACAGCAATTCGGCCGCTGAACAAAATAAATACATTTATAAGCGTAACTAACCTTTCCCAAATGAATATAATATCTTTGTTTTAATTTTCCTCTGTCAATATAACACAATGTTACGTCTACCTACAATCATATTCTCGATTGTGTTTTGTATTACAATTTTAAACTGAGCCGGCATAAAAAAACAATAACCCTATAAATACTTCACAGGGAACAGGAACGTCAGGTCACTCTGGCAACACCAATCAAGGACTGGCGATGTTTAGCCCGTAACCACAGACAATATTTCTTTACTCTGGGGGGCAATCTAGCACGATTAGATTTTTTTTTGTATTTTTATGTATGGAAACGTCATCAATCACAAACAATTGTGTTTCAATCTGTCAAGCTTCTGTTGATCGTTGGGGGCTAAACAGAATTCCCCATTACGCATACTTATGCATTGATACACAATACCAATATCGTTGTATTGTATGAAAGTGACAGGTATTGACTTTCAGTTTCAGTTCTTTATTGGTTTTGGTAGGTACTTGTTATTTCACTTTGAAAGAGACGAATTTAAGGATTCCGTATTCTATTATTTCTTAGTTACATTAGCATTGATTTTATTATATAATAATTCATGCATTGCAGTAGTGTCGTAGTATTTGTTAATTTGCTTGTAGATTAATGTATAAGGTGAAGTAGAAATATTCTTTTCTCTAGCCCACCCAAGATTTTAGGTCAGGAACCGCCTCTGGTATTAATATGAATATTCAAACGATTGAACGAATAATTAATTGTGTTTAATATTACGTTTTGATACTTGCAGAGATCTTCATTGTCAATTATTTCGTCATGATCCGCCAGGGTCTCGTATTTGATGTCGATAGAATATTCCTCTTCCAAAATGTCAGCTTTAATATTGTGTTGAAGATCGAACTCATATTCGTTGTCTGTCATATTTGATGATGCTTCTGCATGTTCCGTTTCTTTTTTGATATCCATTTAAGCATTTACGTTGGCTTTACTTAGTGTTTGATACGAATTGAATGTTTTAAAACCATAGACTACATTGGGAGTAGCATTACTATAGACAAAAAGATATTCGTTCTTTTGTACATAGATAATTAAACTAAACTAACTAATTAATTAACTTATTTTTAGTCTAAGAGGTATGAGACACCAGTTTCAAGGGCTGTTCGATTGATCAACTTATTGCCTAGAAAAGTGGACATTTTTAGTGAACTGTTTGTAAGTTAAACTATTTTATTTCTTGATTTTGATATGTAGTCTCATTATATTTGTCAAATGTAGTGTCATGTACTGTACTTTTAATTTTTAAGTAATAAATAAATAAATTAATTTGTTATTTTAGGTAAAAAATAAATAAATGCAGTGAATCAAAACAACAGTAATAATCTGATTTATAAGTCATCTTATATTGTTTATTCAAAATACGATGCTTCTAGTAATTGTACTTAATTATTATAAGATTTACTTAAAAACTATATTTTGGGTCATCGGTCAACATTCTTTCTTCTCCTGTCGCAATTCTTTAATTTTTCAAACCTAATTTTTAAGCAAGTTACATGGATATGGAGCAAATGGACTCCTAATGGAGTTTATCTCAACAGAAATGTTTCTACGATAACTGCTTATTACTCAGTTGCTCAACCTCTCTTTTTCCAAAGAGAGTAGGAATATAAGAAAAGGGCTAGGACAGAACTAGTGGTTAGCTAATCGCTCTCAATACCCCCCGTTCATAGGATAGGATGGGTGGGAGGGGGGAATTCAAGACATCGCATTCATCCATGCCCTTGAACAGAAATTCATAAATCAATTGAAAAATCAATTTATAAAACTGCCCGAACTGGGATTCGAACCCGTGCCCTCCGTAGCGGTAGCTAACGATGTTGACCACTCGACCCACACAGGCGACTAAAATAACATAAAATTTAAGATGAGTACACACCGATTGTGGAAAAAGTCCTACTCTATCAAAAGTTTGACCCAGCGGTTATGGGAACTCTAATTCAACTATGTGTTAATGTCTCTGAATATATTTAGACTAAAAAAATTACCGAATTCATGCAAAGAATCTAAATTCAGTACAAATTTAATGTACATTTCGAAAATCAGCAGGAAGATTGTACTATGTTTTATGAACTTTAATACTCGGTATATTTGAGGAGTTCAGAGATAAGGGAGCGTATATGACAGCGTCCCATCACGTTGGAACTGGCTGGGTCACGTGCTGCGGATGCCTCCGGAAAGCCTCAATCCTGCCTGCCTTTTCTTTCGACCGGTGGGATTCCGGCGTCCCGGACGTCCGTCGGGTACTATCCATAGGATGTACTCGGCGGAACTGAGGGATGCTGGCATGTCATGGGAGGAAGCAAAGCAATTGGCGGGAGACAGGGAAACATGGAGGTGCCGCGTGGCGGCCATATTCTCCACATAAGAAGCGAACATGGCCAAAGAAGAGAAGAAAGAATATTTAAGATTAGTCAGTTTTCTTGGGCTTTTCTCTCCTATCGGGTTTCGAACCATTTTCTAAATAAGTGACATATGTATGTCTGATAGTCATTTGCCCAATATCAAGAGTTTTCATCAAAAACTGTTGACATACTTGTATTCTTTTGTTGTACCAATTAATATAGTATTTATATGATTGATTTCTTCTGCTTTTATGGTGAGTCCTCTTCCGTTTGATTGGCTGTTTGACTATGCTTGACAAAAGCCAGTTTCGCTGTCGCTGCCTGCTAGCCATGCCCCAGTAAAACGCATGTATGTTAACGCGGTCTTCTTCAGTGAAATGAACTGCACAATTGTTTCCACACTTTTTATTAAGACACGGATTTGGTTTGACGGTTTTGTGCTGCCCTGTACATTTCTCTGCTCGCTTTCGAGATCTCTTTGGTGCTAATTTTGGTTCTCTTAATCCAGAACCAACCGATAGATGTGGATTATATATTTCACCAATTTTTGAATTTGATGCTAAATCAATACACGATTTACTTCCGAAGTTTTCTTGTTCAATTCGACTTGATGATGCAACAGTAGAAATGTTTTCAGTGTGATGTTCAGAGTTCTCTTGAGTATCACTTTCACTATCACTGTAATCGACAAGACGGACAAAAGTAAAAGGACTACAAAGTTCAGGTGTCTTTTTTAAAACAGTCTTCGGCGAAGCAATTTCGGCTATGGAATTAAATTTCATCTCTATCAGTTTGTGAGTTTGAGTAAGATGAGCAACCTGCAGAAATAGTAACATATTATTAGATACAGTAGTAATAATTATATCAATAAGGCAAAAAAGCTCTTAACTTCATTAACTTTTCCGGTTCTAAGCTCAAGAAATGCGGCCCCAATACCCACATTTTCTTAAATATCTATTTTAATATGCGTGATACAATGTTTATAATTAAGGTATTCTTATATCATAGTTTTTTGGACCTTTTGTAGTTTACATAAATACGCGATAACAGGATAAGCGCCCGCAATAAGCGATCGCTCGTAAGATAGCTGGGCTAAACGCGTCAGTTGCAATTTCATATGTGTGCTGGGATGACGTCGTTTTTACGCGCAACTTAAAATATGATTATTCATTAAAAACCAAAATTTTTTATCAAAAAAATGTATGAGGAATGCCCTTAGACTATTTTTTTTTTTGAAATTCATAAGAATAAGGCCAATAATGAGGAAACCACTGAGGTCCCTAATTGACCCCCAACGGCAGAGAAGTATTTTTCTAGTCTCCGAGCCGCGAGAGTTAAAGGACAATTTTTGGTATTTTTTTTTACATCCCTCTACTTTTGAACATTCAATATTCGCACACGTTTTCAAGAACCAATTGTGTGCGAAATTGGAGGTCCGTCTGTATATTTATTTATTTGACTAATTATTAACTTATTTAAACACAAAATTTTTACCTTATCTGATTCCCATTCGGAATCAATACTTTCTACTTTTATGGGAGGCAAGTCATCGTGGAATTCTTTTTTGTATTTTTCCCAACTGTCTTTGTTGTCTTGGTTAAATTTATGTGAATCATTTACAAAAACCTACAAGAGATGTTAGAAATAAAGTTTAAAAATTATTCCGATCAAATAACGATAAATTTCAAAGTGATTACTAGAAAAGCTTGCAAATGATTATTAAATTCAATGATACAATTAAAAAATACTTGGTTACTTGGTTTAAGCCAAATTCTGCAAACGAATTGAAGGCACAGATCCTTGACGTATTTAGTTTACGTGATTAGTAATTACATAATCTATAATATCGACCCATAATCAGCAAAAGAACTTAACCGACACAATTCGGTAAACTCGATTTAAGACGATAATTACAGTGGAACCCCCAATAACACTACCCCGAATTACGCGCTGGCGTGAAATATTCGCCGCAAATACCCCAATTGCACTATATTCCATTGTCGTTGCTACGAGACGGTCGTCTGTGCGGCGCATGCAGTCAAATGTTCGCTAGCGTCTGTGTAATCAACACGTGCCAGGCTATACACGTATAGCCGGGCGACTGTCTATGTGTTGGATTTTGGCGCTCTTTACATTTTATCATTGAGTAACTAAATATTTCGTCCATATTTTATTTTTATGCAAAACAAAAGGAAATCTTTTTTTAGCGGAAAAAACCAAATCCCTAATTTTGTATGAGATTCACCCCGAATTACACTGTCCCGACATTAGTGTAAATGGGGGTTTTACTGTATTCAATATCAAATCAGTGATAAAATGATATTTTTCAGAGTCATTACATTTTAGTGTTTTGACCAAGGCTGTGGAGTCGCGTGAAAAAAAGACGACTCAGACTCCGACTCCAGCTTTAAAACAATCAACGACTCCGAATCCGAGGAATTTTTTCAATAATTTAATTTTAGCTTACATATATTTATACCATCAGATCATCTTTAGTCAGCGAAGCATGAAATGTTAACACTTTTGACTATTTTGTTAAAATACACATCATTAAATATATTTATCAAAAAAAAAAATTGAGCCGCCCATTTTTCACAACTCCGACTCCGGCCAGAATACCGCGACTTCGACTCCACACCCCTGACATGTTATCGTTAATTTCACGTGTAGCCCGGTTGAGATACGCTGATCTAAAAAACTTATAGTAAGTACTGTCTGTTACGATTTTTTGCCTATTAAGGGTCGATATAAAACTAGTGACAACCGAGGTTTTGACTACATAGCCGACTGAACATACAAATTAGGTCCTAGCTAACACACAAGTACCTTGCTAATATACTGCACCTATAAATGACATATCAACTCACTTTTTCTTCCATTTTGTCATCGTTAAATACTTCCTGCTTTACACAGACACCAAACCCGTCACCAGATGAATGATCTTCTATATTAAAATTCACATTGTCGATACCAGTTCTATCATTTGATGACAATAATTCATCGTCTGGTTCTATCTTGATATCCATTCCGAGGTACTATTGAAGAAATAATCAAAACATGTCAAAGTATAGTTTGACCATAGACAATAAATTTATTATTTATCATATTTTTGACTATAGACATCGCTCTACTTAAAATAAATGATTCAATAGTTGATTGTTATTAATATAGACTCTTGAAAGGAAAAATAACGTAACCCACACATATTAAATTTAACAGGAGGCGCCAAAAACGTGTTTTGATGATTTTGTGACATATACAAATTATGAAATATACACAACCTTGAAGTGCACGGAGACTTTTAAACTGGCATTTAATTAACATAATCTAATATTAATTAAATAAATTTTCTAGGAAAACGTTTATTTTGGTCTTTTTTCTTGTTATTAATTTTTTGTAAGGTCATCTTTTTCAAACTTTAAAATTAAATACAGATATTAATTCGGCATTTGTAGCTTGTATTCTTTTGATAGAACGTGTATCAAGTTTGATAAATAGTGATTATTAAAACAACCTGTCGAGTAGTCAACGTTGTTGGCTTCGGCTACGGAGGGCCTGGGTTCAAACCCCGGTGCGGACAGTTGTATAAATTGATTTTTCAATCGATTTATGAAATTCTGTTTAAAGGCATGGATTTACGGCTTGTCTTGAATTCCCCCATCCTATCTTTTGAACTTAACGTATCGAGAGCGATTAACTTACCATTAATCCTGTCATAGCCCTGTCATCCTTCTATCCTCACTCTCTTTGGAAAAAGAGAGGTTGAGCAACTGAGTAACACCAAACTGTATCCCCCGATTTCGTTATCATTCGTTTTTTTGGATTGCCTCCCTATGGAAGCAATTTCAAAGACGTATTCACGTCAAAAAACATTACCAAAATAAAAGATTAATTACAATTAACGAAAGCTTTATTGACAATTTTTCATATTTTTATAAATTTAAGTTAAAGAATTTAAAACAAAAAATTAGACATAACTAAAAATTAAATTATAAAATTACAATAAACAATTTTCTAAGTATTGAAAAAATCTGTATCCCAATTGAAATATGTTGTATTGTGTGAATCAAGCTGATTTATTACGGTCCGCCTAACACAACGCAAATTCGACCTTGTAACGCAAATATATATACATATTATATTTTGCCACCGTTGTGGTCGAGCGGTCAACGTTGATGGCTTCGGCTATGGAGGGCCTGGGTTCAAATCTCGGTACGGACAGTTTTATAAATTGATTTTTCAATCGATTTATGAAATTCTGTTCGAAGGATGCCTTGAGAGCGATTAACTTACCACTAATTTTTTCGTAGCCCTATCCTTTTATTCCTACTCTCTTTGGAAAAAGAGAGGTTGAGCAACTGGGTAACAAGTTGTCTTCGTAGAAACACTCCTGTTGAGATAAACTCCATTATGAGTCTATATGCTCCTACATTGGGAGCGGAAATGTTTAAAAAATATATAATATAATCACATATATTAAAGTTAAGTGGTTTCTAACCAGTATGCGAAAGTTTATGTCATTTTAAGGCCGACCGTTTATGGATTTATAATCACAATAATCAAATTTAAACGGTTCCTAGCCAGTATGTGTAAGTTTATGTCTATTAAAATTTGAACGCAATGCAGATCTATAATCACAACGACCACATTCAAATGGTTTCTCAGCAGTATGCGATAGTCTATGAGTGTTCAAATGTGACTTCCGTACACACTTATACCCACATTGATTACATTCAAAAAGTTTATTTCCATAATGCGAAAGTTTGTGTGATTTTAAATAATACTTCACTGCACATCTGTAATCACAATGGTCACAGTTTATGATCTTTCAAACTTGATTTTCGTGCAGATTTATAATCGCATATATTACATTCGAATGGTTTTTTGCCTGTATGTTTGACTATATGTCTATTCAAATTAACAAGCGTTGCAGATTTATAATCACAATGGTCACACTTAAATGATTTCTCACCAGTATGCAAAAGTTTATGTGCTTCGAAGCATGATCGCCATGAAGATGTATAACTACATATACCACATTTGAATGGTTTCTCCGCGGAATGCAATCGTTTATGTGAGTTCAAATGAGGCTTTGATGCAGATTTATGATCACAATAATTACATTCAAATGGTTTCTTATCACTATGCGAGAGTTTATGTGTTTTTAAATGAGACTTTGATTTAGATCTGTAATCACAGAAATCACAATTAAATGGTTTCTCGGCGGTATGTGTAAGTTTATGAGCATTCAAATGTGTCTTTCGTGCACATTTATAATCGCACTGATTGCATTTGAATGGTTTTTCGCCAGTGTGTGTCAGTATATGTCTAGTCAAATTGACACGCGTTACAGATTTATAATCACAAAGACCACATTTAAACGATTTTTCACCAGTATGCAATAGTTTATGTGCTTGAAAGCTTGATCGCCATGCAGATTTGTAATTACAAAGATTACATTCAAATGGTTTCTCTTCAGAATGCGTTAGTTTATGTCTATTCAAATACGACTTCAATTTTGATTTATAACCACATTGATCACAATCAAATTGTTTCTTTTCAGTATGTGAAAGTTTATGTGTTTTTAAATTTGATTTTTGTGTAGATTTATAATCACAAATATCACAATTGAATGGTTTATCGCCTGAATGCATTAGTTTATGGATTTTTAGATGAGATTTTTGTGCAGATTTATACTTGCATTGATCACATTCGAATCGTTTCTCACCAGTATGTGATAGTTTATGCAATGACAGTAAAACAAACGATGCAAATAGTTGCATACAAATATTGCAAACGAAGTTTCGCTCATGAAACACTTCCCTTTGAAGATTTATTACCACGACGATAGGTCGATGTCCTAAGACTTCGTTTTTTACATTTTTTTCGTCGATTTTAATGTCTTCGAAAGATACTGGCGATGTTTTCTTTGAATCAGTCGATAACGGACAAAGTATGGACGAACAACTTTGAGCAGCTGGAATCTAAAAAAAAATCAGATTATAATATAGACTGTCTGTTAGTAAAATATTTCCCCAAGCTAATTAAAAGCCATTATAATAGAGTTATTACTAAAGTAAATCCATGTCACCATCAACAGCTTTTAACTAAGCTGTAAGCTCGTTGACCTCAACGGGGGGATTTTTGTTGCATTTTTAAGTGGTCAGAAAATTAACTGGCGTGAAAAATAAATAACAAACTTATTGAACAATTATTTATTGAATAAGCCAGAAATTCTTAAAGTAAAAGAAATATATCTCGGGGCATATATCGACAGCCTTGCCCTGCGGTATTTAAATGGTAAATTATCTAATTTTTGGTAAAATGTTTAAGTTTGCTAACAATCATTTTTCGTAGTAGCAGAAATAACCTCGTAAATTATTTAATTTTTGGAATCGTGTTTAAGTTGGCAAGTTTGCGTCTTTCTTGACATCATCTAAAATGACATACAGACGGAAAGACGGACATTATCGACTATTAATATATAGCGTACGCCTGAAAATGCCAAAAGAAGAAACCCAGGTCGTTAATGACAAAACTTGTGTTCAAATTTAATTATTTATTAATACATTTTTAAAAGTACTGTAGCCAAAGACAATAATTTTAATCACAAAGGCATCGACACTATATTGAATATATGACCGATTCTGATATGCAGTATATGGTTTATTAATGGAGATATCTCAGCAGTTGTTCTTTTTTATGTATTAAGTAGTTAAATGTCATGAGAGGAAATTCATCAAGACTTGGTTGCATGCACTACAGTGTGCAGAAATTAAATGTTAATAAATAATTAAATGGAATTGAAAATATTATATTTTATCTATTTGACTCAACTCTTTTTCCAAAAGACGCGGAGAATTCTTTAAATGCCCAATAATTTGCCTTAGATGCAACCAAGTCGGCATGACCGACGGGGCCGACAGATCCGACAGACAGTCGTATCGTCTTGAGCAATTTTTCCCGTTCGTTTATTTAATGTCTGGACATTCCCAGAGGATGTGATCAGCATCTTGAATCATATACAGAAACTGGTTGTCATCTTTGAATGTAATACTAAAAAAGTCTGTTCACCAAGAGTTTTCTGTGAGGACCTTCAAATTAAATGAATCAATTATGAGAACCGGTAGTTACCTTGTCTGGTATCAATTGAACATTCGAGTTCTCGCCAGTGACTTGATCTTCACGGCTTTGCTGAGTGGAATCTTCTTCTTCTTCCAGTTTAACATTGATAAACTCTGCAATGAAGTCCTGCTGCAGAATCATTTGTAAATATGTTAGAAAACTGTTTCATATTCAAAAAACTACGTTGGGGATACAACAAAATATGACTCTTTAACTCTCGCGGCTCGGAGACTAGAAAAATACTTCTCTGCCGATGGGGGTCGTTTAGGGACCCCAGTGGTTTCCTCATTATTGGCCTTATTCTAATGAATTTCAAAAAAAAAAAATAGTCTAAGGGCTTTAAAATATTTCTCTGCATCATTCCTCATACATTTTTTTTTATAAAAATCCGTGTTTTTTTTTAATAAATAATTGTATTTTAAATTGCGTGTAAAAAAGACGTCAAAAGGCGTTCAGCCCAGTTGTCTTATGAACGATCGCTGATAAGCGAGCGCTTATCTAGTTATCGCATCGCGTTATCGCGTATTTATATAAACTACAAAACTTTACCGAGAATTGAACCCAAATCCGTCTGGTCGGAAGAGCAAACTTTTACTAGCTAGACCACAGTGGGCGACATGATATGGCATACGATCAGTATGAAAAAAATCAAAATTAAATATCACATAGAATTCCTTATAACAAAGCATATCGAATTTGGAAGGGAAAAAGGATGTAACCCACAGTTTTTTCAAAACAGCTTTTTTTCGATAATCACAATGTATCCAACTTGGTACACGTTCTATCAAAAGGGTGTAAGCTGAAAATGCTGAATTAGTATCTAAATTTAGTTTTTAAGTTTGAAAAAGATGACCTTGTAAAAAACTAAAACCAAAAAAAAGTTCTGAAAAAAAGGTTTTTCCAAGCACAGTAAAACCCCCATTTACACTACAGTCGGGACCGTGTAATTGGGGGTGTGAATCTCATACAAAATTGGGGATTTGGTTTCTTTCAGCGGAAAACGTAAAACTAATATTCTCCTTAATTATGCAAAAAAAAAATATGAACGAAATATTTAGTTTTGGTAGTAGTCAAAATCCCGCACACAGACAGACGCCCAGCTATGCGTGTATAGCCTGGCACGTATTTAATACACAGACAGTAGCCAACATTTGACTGTATGCGCAGCACAGACGACCGTCTCTTAGCAACGACAACGAGATTCGTTGCGAATATTTCTTTGATTAATATTAGATTATGTCAATTAAACATTAGTTTAGAAGTATCCGTTCACTTCAAGGTTGTGTATAATTCATAATTTGCATACGGCTAAAAATCATTAAAACACGTTTTTTGTGCATCCTGTAAAATTTTCCATGTGTGGGTTACGTTCTTTTTCCTTTCCAAAGTCGATATAGTAAACTATAAACAATGGCAGACGAACATTCGTAATTTGAATAAATTGTCGATTGTCTTAAGTCCAACTTTGGTATTTTGGTTATTTTCGTATATGTAAAAAAGATTTTCGAATAATTGCATTGTTAGAAACATAACAATAATGTTAAAGAGCATATTTATATACCAAAAAACACAATTGGACGGATTAAAATTAAGTAAATACCCTTTTATTGTCGTCATGGTCTTGATCGTCAACAATCTTTTCGTCAATGTCAATGAAATATTCATCGTCTTTTGTATTATTCTGAAGACGATGGCAATGTAAAGCAACCTCTGTTGATTTTGAACACAGTAATTCATCGTCCGGTTCTATTTTTATATCCATTTCGAACATATTAGACACAATTGAATGAAAACATCATTATGAAAAAGACATTTCCATAGACAACAATTATTTAATATTAGGTCATTCCATGCATAGACAAAGTATGGAGTGATGTAAAATCAAATTTCTATTCGCATCTGCTGATTATTTGTTTATATTATGTTTAAATTGATAATAGATATTTTTTTTACCAAACTGATTTTAAATAAGATTAATTGTCAGAGGTTTGAAATATTATAACCAAAAATAGTTCATTTTCATAAAAAAAAATGAGTCATTTTTTAGTGTCACCCTACTTACCCAAAGTACTGAGTTTGTCAAATTCCTCGGTGAAAAAAACTCTCAAATTATACACGATTTCACGTTCAGTGCCCAATCCCGGGATCCAGGGATTGAAAATGTATCAATTCCTAAATTCCGGTATTACAAAAAGGCTCCGGGATTGGACACCCTAGATAGGACTAGTGGTTAACTAAACGTTCTGGCTATACCCAGTCATTAACCCTCCAGAGACGAGAGCTTTTTTCTGATAAAAAATAAAAATAAGCCATATTGAAATCAAGAATAACTTATATTCCTAACAAAAATTTAAAAAAAAATACGCAAAGTCGTTGTATAGAAACCCCGCATGACTATATGGTCATGCTCATCCTTTTATTACCATGTAATATTGTGTGCAGAGTGTAGTAAAGACGTGCGTGACCGAACGGGCACGCAAACATTCGGGGTTGAAATATATAATAGCTAAACGTGAATTTTTTAAAAATATATTTACAATTTGACCTCTTTAGATCAACATAATTTTAATACAAATATATTAGCAAAAGAACTGTAAATAATTTGATGTTTTGATAAAAAAAATAACTAACAGTTTCAAAAAGTAAATTAAAAAAAAACGGAAATTCAAAAAATCGCATGTGATTTTGGTGGCCGTTTCTGTCCCCACGGCTGATGACTTACTGAAGTCTGTACCGTTCTCAACCAAATATTAGTGAAAGCTACAATATTCAGGTAGAAAAAAGGATGAATAGTGGGATCAATAGACAACGGTGTTTACTGTGACCATATGGTCACGCTCGTCCTTGGGAGGAAAAGGATCAGAAAGAATCGGAGAGAATTTTTAGACATCACAAACACCCATCCCATGCCTTTGAACAAAGCAAAGAAGCATATGGACTGCTCCAAATTTCTTTGATCGTGGCCTACTGAAAAAGGAAAGGAACTGGGTTCTGGTGCTTTGAACCTGCAACAGTTTCCACCTCACTGTAAATGCTTGAAAGCAAGAATGATAGTAGCCGGAACTCACTTGGAGCATATGGCTTCACAACGGAGGTATCTCAACAGAACTTTTTTTACGAGACTGGGACAAGAAAAGGCCAGGACAGGACTAGTGGTCTACTAATTGCTCTCGCTTTGGCCTGTCAATTTTTGGATTGAAAGCACGGTAGAGAATTTACATGTCACAAACACCCACACTTCGAACCTAACTAAAACGTCTGCATTTGTGGAATGAATAATATGAACTTAGTTAAGATTTCGACTGAAGGTGCTTAGTGGAATTTCAATATTAAATTTGAATCGTTCAAATTATGTACACTCCCACAGATTTTGTCACTAACGACCCGGGTTTCGCCTTTCAGTTCAGGTTCATCCTTGCACTTGAACGCCTGAAGATGCCGAAAGGCGAAACCCGGGTCGTTAGTGACAAAATCTGTGAGAGTGTACATAATTTGAACGATTCAAATGAACTTAGTTCTTGGAGATTTGTTTCACTTTTCAACAGATTGAAAGATTGATTTATTTTTGGTTATTTATATGCAGCTCAATTTTTTTTCACTTTTATTTATTTCTTAATGGTGATATAAAAAAATAAATTCAATGGTATCTTTTTCTTTCTAAAAAATGCCGAGAAAAAAGGTGCCGGAACGCCGTTCCACCCCGTGTAACATGAGAAAAAGCACAGAATAAAATGATTTTTTGGCAATATAAAAAAAAATATTAAGCAAGATCTTTGAAAACGTTTTGTTTTCAGAGGATCAAAATAAATAAATTCTAAAAAAATTCATTGTTTTTAAATCAAATTTGAATCGTTCAAATTATGTTCATTCAGTTCGTCAGTTCAGGTTCATTCATGCACTTGAACGCCTGAAGATGCCGAAAGGCAAAACCCGGGTCGTTAGTGACAAAATCCGTGTGAATGTATATAATTTGAACGATTCAAATTTAATATTGAAATTTTACCAAACACCTTCAGTCAAAATCTTAAATTAAAAGTTTTTTTTTGAGAAGAGAATAGTCTGTAGAAAAATGTAGTAAAAATAAGACTAGTAGCTTAGTAAAAAAGTGAATAGTATTAAACACTCAGCAAAAAACTCGTTTTTTGTTTACAGAAAACAATAATTCACTTAAATATATTTTTAAAAACATTGCTAATAATATAAAATATTTGTATCTGTCAGACATAGTTTAATGTATATCGTGCGCAATGTTCTGCTGTGCGTTACGACACACAAATAAATTAAAAAAATATATACATACAATCAAAAATCATTTTATTTTTTTCAGTCATTGTGTCAGCGAAGTGGCAATAATGACTTTACGAACACCGCCATATTGAAGCACCGTGATAATAGTAAATCCAGTGATAACATTCTCCGTCTTACCTGCAGCGATCAAATACGTAAATATTATCAATTGATTAACTTACAAAATATTATAATTTATGAATTAATTACAACAGAATTGTTTAAAACATTAATATTGCATCAAATAAGACAGCAAACGCTTATTAGAAGGCAATGCAAAGTGACTCTGTATTGAAAATTACAACATTTCATTAATATTGGATATATCTAAGTGTTGTGATTATAACATTGCCTATGACGGTAGAAATACATATTGTCAAATTTACCTCGTAAATGTATAAAAAAACAAATAAATTATGTACAAACTGAAAGATTTGATACATAATCTTGTCAAATTGTGATGTCCTATGTTATTTTATATTTTGAATTCATCGTTCATTTGTTGTTCTGTCATTTTTTTAAAAATGGAAACAAACAATTGAATTCTTACATAACCTCAAAGTTAAAAATATATTATTGGGTAAATAAGTGTCGTATATTATTTAACGTTTAGTCCAACATGGCTGTTGTATCAGTGCTGCCAATATATATAAAAAAAAAACATAATTCACTCGTCATTTGTTATTTTTAATTGTGAGGTTATAATGCAAAACTATTTTCAAATATCAAACAAAAAGGACGTAACCCGGTTTTTTTTCTCGATAATCACAATGTATCAAACTTGATACACGTTCTATCAAAAGGATGCAAGCCGCAAATGCCGAATTAGTATATAAATTTAGCTTTTAAGTTTGAAAAAGATGACTTTGTAAAAAATTTAAACCAAGAAAAAATACTGAAATAAAGATTTTTCCTAGACAATTTCTTTAATTAATATTAGATTATGTCAATTAAACACCAGTTTAGAAGTCTCCGTGCACTTCAAGGTTGTGTATAATTCATAATTTGTATATGGCCCAAAATCATCAAAACACGTTTCTTTCGTCTCCTGTAAAATTTGATATGTGTGGGTTACGTCCTTTTTCATTTCCACAGTCACTTTAACACGAATTGTAATATTCATTGGGATGTTAGAGTGAATAATACGATGTATTGTGTATCTCTTCGGAGCCAGTATATGTAGTTGAGCAAAATGTATGTTTAAACATTGTTCTGACGATGGCGAATGCCGAAATAGCTATCGACTAATAAATATAAATACTGTATCACTAAATACGTTGCTATTTTTACCATCATTTACAGAATTTTACATTTATTTCCGTTCAAATTTACCTTCCCTATTCTAAGTAATTGGCAGAGCTTTTTTATTTACCTGTTTTGGCTTTGTAATTGCTCCATTAAGAACCCCATTAGCTATTGAAATACTATTATAACAACTTACATACCTATATCTACACTTTTTTTTATTTTATTGAGTAGGAGTGTCTCAGGAGCAATTTTCCAAGATTTGGTGGCTTGCACTTAAGTGTGCAGAAAATCAATCCCTCAAGATAAACGAAAAACTTTTACGGATTGAGGTCTACTCGCTCTCCGTATGACGCCGCAATGCGCGACCAAGTCGGCATGGTCCATCAGCCCAATGGAAGGTTGAATCGATTCGTGCATTAAACAACACTCCCTGTTTAATAGAGCAGTGCTTTTCAAACTTTTTCATGCAACGGCCTCTAAAATATGAAATGAATAATTCGCAACCCCCTGAACAAGATATATGTTCTGCGGCTACCCCAGAAAAAACTAGCGGCCCCAGTTTGGGAAGCACTGACCTACCTACTAACTTGCCAAGCTCATGTCCAGTATTGATTTGGCTTATCCAGTGATTTGAATACGAGAGTTGGGTTATATCCATTCACCGTTTGATGTTCGGAAAGTGTCTCAACGTCTCTTCCAGAACTGCAAAGCAGGCATCCATCACTAGACCCTTGACTCTGACTGAAATGCTACTATTTTCAGATGCCGCCTCTTTGCTGGGTACCGGGATGCCCGGCCGGCGACCCTGACACGACGGACCCTCCGGTGACCTTGTTCAGTATTCCCCGCGACAGAGATATTCGAGAGGAATGGCTCCTGGCTATACCCAGCATAGACAGGTCGAGTTTGGACGATGCCAAAGTCTGCGAGAAACATTTCACTGCTGACTTAATATTATCAATCCAAGACGGCGATGATTTCGATGTACTAGAACTTGCAGAGGGCGCGGTGCCGTCTGTATTTGATGATACACCCGTAAACCATATAAAGAATATGAGGATGGAAAATAAGATGGTGCATGGCGAATTACCGGTAGGTATTCCATTATTCTTTAACCCTCAAAGTCCATTTGACGTACTTCGCAAGTCATGTTTTTACAATTCAATTAATTAATTAATGGAGCAGCTTTTTCTTGGCGTTACATGGTCAAATTTGTCGGGTCCTAATGGGAGGAAGCCAGACTTTTATTATTTGTAAAAGTACTAACTAAATGTAAGCAATATTCAACTTTTCACGTGATTTGCTAAGCAATATTTTTAAAATGTGGCCCTCAGGTTACCTTACATTTGACAGCCTTTTCATAGTTGAATGTCCCTTAACATTTTAGCTGCCGTAGATAATTAATAGTAATAACCTAGCCTTTTCTTCTTTGGCCATGTTCGCTCCCTATGTGGAGCATACCTCCCTATGTGGAGCGGCACCTCCATGCTTCCCTGTTTCCCACCAATTGCTTTGCTTCCTCCCATGACATGCCAGCATCCCTCAGTTCAGCCGATTATATCCTATGAATAGTACCCGACGGACGTCCGAGACGCCGGAAAAAAGAGGCAGGTAAAATTGAGTATTGCAGCACGTGACCCAGCCAGTTCCAACATCTCTCCATGACCACTGACGTGACATGACGCTGTTTTGTACGCTCCATTATCTCTGAATTCCTCACAAAATCAAACCACCTCATCTCGATTATTCGACGCAAGCATCTGTTCTTGAAGCTCAGTATACGGTTTTTTTGAGTCTTCATCAGGTGCCATGATTCGCAACCGTAAAGCAGTACCGGCAGAATGCAAGCGTTGAATAAGTGACATTTGGTTTTAATCGAGTACAGCTGTGTGTCCCAGAGAGTCCGCAATGAGTTGAATGTGTCTCCAGCCATTCCTAAACGAATGGCGCACTCCTTTTTTACCTAGCACGTCGGCTATAATTTGCAACTATTAATTTAATTAGTTATCGACGAGGTAACTCGTCTCAGGCGTGTTGATCACGAAAAATTTTACGAAATATCTCTTCTGTGGCAGCCATCGAGTTAAACATTTCTCGAAGGATTTGTGATTTGGGTTAGATGCAAGCAAGTCGGCATGACCGACATTCCCAAAGGATTTGATCAGTATCTTGAATCATAACAAGTGTGACTATTTGCTGACCGGCCAAGCTGGAAGAGTTTGGCAGCGAAGTATTCGTAAATCAGTCATGCATTGGATGCCCCCTCTTGGAGGAATTTTCCCATCGAGTTTGCAAAATTTCCATTGCAGATTCTATTGTCCCACTGCGCGCTGCAATTCCATAGGTTTTAGACTTAAACTTGAATGTGCTAATTCAACGGTATCAATTATACCATCCAAGACCGACAAAGCATCCGCGAGAATATCGATCTGTATGCTTTGTATGTCCATAAGACGAGGATCTGTATGCTTTGGTTAAGGCTATCAACGTCAATCAATCATCTTTTGTAGAAGGCGAATAGATTGGAAGT
>CM062843.1:25290-56811 GCA_031772345.1 Himalopsyche anomala
CTTTTTTAATAATTGATTTGTCTGACTAATGAACTGTTCATTGTATCCATCTGAGTGTCCAGGGGAAATGATATTGTTTTGTTTTTTTTTCATCGCAGACTCGATGGTGTGCATCACGAAGGAGTGACAGGAGGTGAATCATCATCGGCCAAGGGAGACGAAGATATGTCGTCGGATACCGGCGAAAGAATGCCTAAATTTCTATCGCAATATGTCAAGTGTGAGGTGGACGGCGACGTCAAAGAGGAAAACGCCCACGAATACTCTCTGGACAATCAAGAATCGGTGACTAGAAATTTAGTATTTTGGCAAGATTAATGTAGGCTTATGGCCACGCTGACGGACGATTAATTGTTCAGTACTCCTCACTGTTCGTCGAAGTTTTTTTTCAATCGGATCAGCGGTTTGGGAGTCTATAGAGTACGAACAAACAAACATTCATTTTTAAATATTAGATATATGTTATGAGGTTTAATCCACCTCATAAAAAGAGGATCGATTGTATTTATAAAACATTCATATTTAGTGAAAGAATTAATTGTTTTTAATGTTTTGACGACTTTCAATACTCGAATATACTCAGGCTTGACCTGCAAGAGGTTAAAAGTCCATATGCTCCAACTATGGAAGGAGATACGATTGAAAAAAAAGACATATTGTTTAATATTTTAATAAATATGTATTTTCTTTTACAGTACTTTGAGAATATGATGGCCGATTCGACACCTCCGATAGGAATTGAAAACAAAAATCAACGCACTAGACAAAATACAAAAGCGAATAAGCAAAATGATAGAAAAAAACGTAAGAATTTAAAAATTAAGCAAAGAGACGAACATGCGGCGATCAGCAAGCGTAAAAAAAATCGCGACAAGCGGCGGATTGCCAGAAACATCCGACTGGGCATGGATAACATTCTGCCGGACCGCGGCTACGCAGAGGTGGACGATGGCGCGCTGCACTTAAACGGCATGCCAGCGCCCATCGTGGTCAAAACCGAGGAGCCGTCGCACGTGTTCGCCTCAGTACAAGAGATCGCAGACAGCTGGAAGTGGAGCGCCCTGCACACACAGTCTGTCCCCTACGTTAAGATGCAGAAAATGGTGAAGGTTATCGTCGATTTGACTTTGATTATAGATTTGAATCATTCAAATTATGTACACTCCTACAGATTTTGTCACTTACGACCCGGGTTTCGCCTTTCGGCATCTTCAGGCGTTCAAGTGCACGGATGAACTTGAACTAACTGTACATAATTTGAAAGATTCAAATTTAATATTGAAATTCCACCAAGCACCTTCAGTCGAAATCTTAAATTTGATTATAGAGTTTAACCCTTCAGGAAAGTATACCTGAAATTGATTTGAAGATTGACATGTTTCTGTTTGAGAGCATAGGTTCTCATAGAAAAACTTCCGTTTGGGTCATACCGACCCAAACAGAAGTTTTCAGGCAGAAGTCATTTTTTTAAATTTTATTTTTACCATGTCCGCTCCCAATGTGGAGCATATGGACTCCTAATGGAGTTTATCTCAACAGAAGTGTTTCTACGAGAACTGCTTGTTACTCAGTTGCTTAACCTTTCTTTTTACAAAGAGAGTAGGAATAGAAGGAAAGGGCTAGGACAGGACTAGTGGTTAGCTAATCGCTCTTGATACGCCCCGTACATACGGTTGGGTGGGAGAGGGGAATTCAAGACATCACATACATCCATGCCTTTAAACAGAAATTCATAAATCGATTGAAAAATCAATTTATAAAACTGCTCGTACTGGAGTTGAACCCGCGACCTCTGTAGCGGTTACTAAATACTAAATAGTAGCATATGGTCATACGACGAGTCCTATGGCGCAGCTGTTAGCGTTGTGGGTTTCCGCGCAAGACCTCACGGGTTCGGGTTCCAGTACGAACGGCATTTTTTCATTTATCGATTTCTGTTGGGTCGAAGGCATGGCGTGTTTGTGATGTCCCTCTCACCGTTTCCTATAATTAAATAACTGGGCGCAGCGAGGGCGATTGGTTAACCACTAGTCCTGTCCTAGCCTTATCCTTCTATTCCTACTACTCTCTTCGAAAAAGAGAGGTTGAGCGACTAAGTATCATACAGTTCTCGTAGTGAAAAACACGCTTGTCCGCTCCCAATGTGGAGCATATGGCCTCCTAATGGAGGAATCTTAAAAGATTTTTTTTTACGAGAACTGTTTGTTACTCAGTCGCTCAGACTCGAGAATAGTAGGTATAGAAGAATAAGGGTCGAACAGGACTAGTAGTTACCTAATTGCTCTCGCTACTACACCCAATTATTAACGGATCGGAATGGTGGGAGGGAAATTTTTAGACATCACAAACACGCATGCCTTTGAATAGAAATTGATCGAAAAATTGCTGTTTGCCCCATAGAACGCGACGAATTTGAATCATTTATTGGTTTATAACGCAATTTGCATTGTTGTGTCGCTTAACGTCTTTAGCCGATTATGGGTCGATATGATCCACATTGGGAGCGGACGTGGATTACACGACAGTATTCAATAGTTTTCAATGTTCATACTTATAATACTTTGATTTTCAGATTGACGCTGGCATGGTCATAAACGAACACGACTACGCTCTGAGCTCGGACAAGACTAATTTTCAAGAAGCCAAGTCGGACCAGATGGCTGACCATGATTTCGAAGAAGTCATCATTGAAAGCTTGATCTGTGTTAAAAAGGAAGACACTGACGAGAGTAAAAATATCTCTGATAAAGTGAACTCGGCGACGGTAGACGTCGATTCAGAAATTTGGATAAGCACCGTGGAGTGCGATGTCGTGCATACCGATGACTTGGTGGGTAACGTTGTGGTGGGTAATGTCGTGGAGAGTAACGTCGTGGATGGCGACGTAGCAGACGGAAGCGATTCCGTAAACGTGTTTTTGGAATGTCCGGCAAGATTTGACGGCTCGCCTGACAGCTGCGTCGACGGCTTCATTGAATGCGTCGAGTTGTACAAAGTTGCCAACGCTATTAGACACACTGAAGCCCTGCGCGATTTCCACATACTGTTGCAGGAAGACGCCGCCGTTTGGTGGAAAGGCTATAAGCCTAAAGTGATGTCGTGGCTCCAAGCTGTCATGGCGCTGCGATCCGTCTACGAGAACAAGCGGTCGGCCGACGACGTTTACAAGTGTATTCTTAAAAGCGTGCGCGGTAATGACGAAAGTCACACGTCGTTTGTTGGACGCGTTTTTAAGTTGTTTTCCGAATTGCCGTACGCCGTTAAGGTGTTTATGAAGATTGATATGATATACGCGCTTTTGGATGACGACGTACGCAAGGCCGTGCCACGCAACCAACTAGTGACAAAGCAGGATTTGTTGTATTGTTTATGTTCGTTTGATGAAAATTTAAAACTCGCAGATGAAGTTATCAATAGTAATAAAGAAGGAACTAATCACAACAATACGAATGTTGTAAACGTTGATAAATGCGCTCAGTGCGATGTCATGAGACAAAAACAAATAAAACTCCAGGCGGAGTTGGACAGCTACGCTATGAAAGATTGTTTTACTTGCTACAAAAGAAAGTCTTACAGGAGGAATAAAATAAAATTACCGTGTCAATATTGTAAAAAACTCGGTGACAACTTGGTTGCTCTTCAAGAGGAATATTCTCTCAGCGTAAAGCTGTTGGAAGGTAGAAATATCGATAAAGACGAAGATATAATCGATCGGCGATGTTCGGCTTGTCGCGTGCTATACGATAAATTAACGCAGCGATCGAGAAAATGCAAACTGTGCGTTCGAATAAACGTCGACGGTAGCCCGACGAAAGCGGCGGTTCTCGTTAAAAAAAGAAACAGTCAAATGAAAGAGAAATGCGGAAGAAAGAAAAAGGTAGCTGCCGTCAAGACAAAGTGTAAAGATTGCGATAAGAATACCATAGATAGACATGACGGCGAATCGTTTTTAACTGAATCGTGTTTGCGTTGTATTCCTTTAAAAAAAGTTCAGATGAGACTTGATAGATTGGTTCGTGCCCATTCTCAACGTACCAAGAATCAGATTAAAAAAAACGATTCCGTTGCGACGAAAGAAATACAAATGGCCGATATAAATACCGAAACTAGTTTTGAAACGAGTTACTCGGTATTTGAAGATTTCGTAAGTAAGACGACGATGGAATCTTCGTTGTACGTTGATCCGGCGGTGAATTACGTTTTTGAAACTGAGCCGATATTAGACGTCCCCTTGCCTGTGAGTTTGTCGCTTCCCGGAATCGCTACAAAGACGATTCGGAAAGACATAGTGCCAAAAAAGAAAATACAAAATAGAGGCAAACAAAAGGACGGTACACTTGTGGCTAACGCTACGAAGAAATCTTTGAGGAAAACAGCGGGAATGAACAAAATGAACGATTCGTCGATCGATCGGAGTAAGTTGAATCTTTATATACGAATCGTTATGAATGATTCTATGAATATTACGGCAATGCTTGATCCGCTGGCCAAGAACAATTTCTTGAGCGAGAAGATGTTTGAGGTTTTGGTAAAAACTAATCATAAATTTAACGAGTTACCGGCGACGGCGTCCATCCACAGCGGAGAGGGCGATGTCCAGAGTGTCTTGTCTACCGTCGTCAGTGTCAAAATTCAAGGCAAGCGGTTGGAGACTCCGTTTTTGTATATGAAGGGCGTCGACGAGGAGACGAGGCTCGGCGAGGACTTTATCCGTGATACCGGTATAGTGATAGATAGGCTGCAGGAAGTTTGGTACTTTAAAATTGCCCCTCATAAAAGTTATCCGATGGAAATGAAACCTTGAGAACTGATTGGTGTTCACACTATTCGAATTGCTTAATTTTTCATTGTTTCATAAATGTATCCGCCGAGAATTGATTGTTAACACGTTAAAAGTGGTAAATATTGTTGTTACATACACTCTGCAAGAAGCCAGTGATGGGTACAAGCTTATTATCCCTGGGAATATTATTAAAAAAGTCAATCTGCTTATTCGGCCGACTTTAAATCTACGTAACATCTCACATTTGATACTCCTTAGGGAAGACACAGTGTTGGAAGACCACTGCAAATTTCATAGATGTATGGGTGTCACAGGAGGGCTGGAGGTCAACGACTGGTGCTTGGAAGGCGGAGGGCCGGACTGAATGGAGAAGATCGATTGAGAAGGCCAAGACTTACCTTCACTGTTAGCGTTAGAATTAAAGTACCAGTGATTGATTAATCGTCATGTTCTAACCTATCATTTTACAATGTGAGGGACATTTGTAATAGCTTTGGTAAAATGCCGTTTGTATTGGGAATTGAGCTCGTGATATCCGTCATGTAAGTCAGCCACAATGACCACTGTGCCGCTGATCTGAAGCTTTCTACTTTTTATTTTTGTGTTATATAATAAAAACGAAATTATAAATGTTAATTTATTTAATGTCTTACCTATATTGATTTCATTTCCTCGAGCCAATCCTCATGATGCAGTGGTAAGGTGGGTATTTTTCAGCATTATTTTTTTACATATTCATACATTTTTACCATGTAACAATTCGTTACCTTACTTTGAAAAGGTTCTACTTGCACTTAACCATTTTTTGAGATACGAGCGTTTGAATATTTGACTGGTCATATTTTGAAATTGAAATGAAAAAATGCACTTTTAATGATGAGCGAGTATAAACATAGTTATTTTACTAATTTTAAGCAAAATTTATTTAATTTAAACCGGTGCTTAAAACTGTAATTAGAACCTTTTTGCTCTGAACTGAAAGCAATAATTGAGTTTGAAAAGGTTGTAACGTCCAGTTGAACTTTCTACACTGGGTCTGTTGTATGCGTTTGACAGTTGCCACCTACCGATTGATTGTCGAAGCTGAATGCTGTCGCAACTTCATTCAAAAGATTTAAATTTTATAATAATATACTGAGTTGTAATACTGTAAGACCAATATTGTTTATAAATCAATTATTAAAAGTCCTATTGTTTCTTAGAAGCTTGTTAAATTACTGTATGAAAGAAAGTTTGTAGATAGAACTCTTGAATCCTGCTGACTTCATTAACGTTATTTCAACGTTAGACTAACTGAAGTATGTACCCTTCTTAACCAAATATAAGTAAAAGCAACGATATTCAGGTAGAAAAGGGATCAATAGGCAACGGTGCTTACTGTTACTACGGTATCCAATCTCAGAGCCCTTTTCCAATCCCGAGGAATTTGAAATCCTCAATTTCCTATACTTTTTCCTCAGATTATCTCCAAACCTCGTTTTTATTTTTTTTTAGCCCACCGGCGAATTTGAAATCCACAATTTGTCAATTTTCGGGATCTCAAAATTTCTCGATCCCGGGATCCCGACTATGTCAATCCCGAGATTTCCAGATTAGAAAATTGAACGGAATTCCGGGATTGGATGCCCTAACTGTTACCATATAGTCACGCTCGTTCTTGAAAGGTTAAGCAAACATTATTATTTTATTTAAACATTCCTACTTAAATAAATATTCAATTATGTTTAAAAATAAATATTTGTAATCAAATCAATGAATAGTCTAATTGTTGAATTTCTACCTACCTATTTTTTATTTATTAATATTCTTATCATATAATTATTACTCTGGCAACATTATTTTTAACACTCTATTATCTCTGGTCGAAAATCTACCATACAGACATAAATATATTATCTTTTGTAATATGTAGATAATTTGGTACAGAATGGATATAAAAAAGGAACTAGAAGACAATTATTATGAGATAGAAATTCCACCTCTAAGTACACCGTTTAACGAGGATAATATAAACAAATCGTCTGACCATATGGTTGATTATTCAGTTGAGAGTAATATCAAAATAAAAGATGAGAATACTTTTGACAGTGTATGTGTAATATAATAATTAATAAACGTAAATTATGTTATTGTGTATATTTTGATAGCTATTATCACATCATTAGCATCGGTGCATTCGTTTTTAGATTATTTCATTTAGTTATAATAAAAAAACAGTATATTTGTTCCACAACACACCAACCCTTTTCTTTCTTTAAGATTTGTAAAATAACACGAAAAACAATTCAATTTGATAGGAAATTTAATTTGTAATCAATATTATTGTGTTATATAATTAAAAATATCAAAAAAAACGTTAATTTATGCAAATTACGGTAAAAAATATTACGCAAATTCGTCGCCATTTTTAAAGATCACTATTGACTTTTTCATACTAATATTACATACGTATTTCGCGTAAATTATGTATTTACCTGATTAATATGTAGAATAATTTATCATTTTTTTATTTGTTAATTAATTTCCTACAGAACTGCATTTTTACTAGTGGAATTATAATAATATTAAGATAGAAAAAAGCGGCATGTTATAACGCATATTTAGTAAAATTCTGTTTGTGTTTGTTTTGATTTGACTGACTTTTAATATGAAACACAATCATTAATTGTTTGAATTGATTATAGGTTATTTAGTCTAGTGGTACAAAGCCAATAGTTTTTCATGCGTAATTTACGGTTTCAAATCCCAGTATAAGCAATTTTTTCAATCGATTTATAATTTTCTGTTCGAATGTATTGTTGTTGATGATGTTTTAAATTCACTCCCACCACTTATCCGAAAAAAGACATAACGGGAGCGATGACTTAATCACTAGTCCTGTCTTAGCTCTATCATTCTATATCTAATACTGTTTGAAAAAAAAGAGAGTTGAGCGAATGAGTAACAAACGGTTCTCGTCGAAAAAACTTTTGTTGTGATACCTCCTGAGGAAGCAATATGTGCCACTTTTGGAGCGGACATTGATAAAATAAAGAAACTAATAACCAGACTAAAAAGAGAATAATTGACTAATCTATGTAATAATGTTTGACTAATTGACTAACAAGCAGTTCTCTTAAGAGAAGACTTGTTGAGATAAATTTAATAAAAAGATCGGATGCTCTATAATTGGGAGTTAATGTGTTTTGAAAAAATTAAAATAAAATATATGTTTGTAATAAATATTGAAAAAAAAATACCTGGGATTTGTACCCCTGAACTGCAGATATTTTAAAAATTTGGCGATAGATAGAAATGTGGTAGCTAGGACAGGACTAGTGATAAACTAATCACTGTTGCAACGTCTTGCTGTTTCAGTGTCCGAAGTTTGGTTGGGAGTTTTTAGATACTACCTCAAACACGCATGCCTTCGAACATAAGTCGATAAATCTGTGGAAAATCAATTTAAAAATCTGTCCGTTGTATATAATGATCAATTTGATACTAAAAAAAATGAATATTTTCAATTAGGAGAACATTCAAATGATAATAATATAATTGATGGTTTCAATGTACAGGTACAACAAAATTGTATGACTTCGTTCTTTTAAATTGTCAAATTTGCTATGCTCACTTCGCTTCGTTTAGTTTCTGTTCTGACACCTTGCTTAAAAGGCCATATGCTCCACGATGGATTAAAATAGTTTGATAAGTTTGGTTGTACACATAAAACTGTCTTGAAATAAAATAATACAGATCAATACTATAAACTCTGGCTATTAATATGATCAAAATTGTATGATCATGTATAATGTATATTGTCTTCTTTCAGAATACCAAGATCAAAGAAGAAATCGTACCAATTATTTACAATAATGATTCAACAAGTGAAATTAAAATCGAATCCAACAGTGTGGCCGACGTGAAAAAAAGATTCCCTCAACTTTACAACGGAGAAAATATCTCTTGTGTGTTTGACTTGCACAAAATTGTCCGCATCAAATTGTATAGAGTTGAGTTTTTCGAGCGAAATTTCGTATGCCCTGTTTGTTTTTTGATATTTAGGTCTCCAAAACTGTTAACTGAACATAAACTTAAATCAAATCATCGATTTGTTAGCCTTATAGATACAAAAGAACTGGTATTGCCTGATGAAAAATTATTCGCGTGCGACTTGTGTCCTTTCAAATGTAAGGCTCGCAATTCTCTGAAGAGGCATAAGTTTACGCACAGTAACTTGAAACCTTTTAAGTGTAATGCGTGTAATTCAGATTTCAGACAGGCTTGTCATTTAAAGTCGCACAAGTTGACACATTCAAATGTTTATCCATACAAATGTGAGATTTGTGGTGTGGCGTTTAAGAACCCCAGTAATTTAAAGAGGCATAAAATGAGCCATGGCAATGAAAGAGCGTACAAGTGCCTCACATGTACAGCTGCGTTCATACAGTTGGATCATTTGAAAGTGCATTCAATGATACACAACAACGAAGCGCCATTTCCTTGTCATGTGTGCACCATGAGGTTTCGGAGGACAATCAACCTGCGAAGGCATATGAAAGTACACACCAAGAAAGCGAACAAAGATAAAATTGCAGAAAAAGAAACGACAAAGAAAACTGCCAAACCAACCGGTGAAAAACTATTGATTATCGATTCCGACATGCACTAGTTTACATATTTGATATTAATAATAATAAAGTATATGTGTTGCCTGTGTGGTCAGCGTTGTTGGCTTAAGTTACGGAGGGCACGGGTTCAAATCCCGGTACGGACAGTTTTATAAATTGATTTTTGAATGAATTCCCCTCTTCCACCCATCCTATCCTATGTATCGAGAGCGATTAGCTTACCACTAGTCCTGTCCTAGTTCTATTATTCTATCCGTACTCTCTTTGGAAAAGGAGAGGTTGAGCAAGTTCTCGTAGAAACACTTCTGTTGAGGTAAACTCCGTTAGGAGTCCATATGCTCCATATTGGAAGCGGACATGGTTAAAAAAAAAAAAAGTATATGATTTTTTATCTATATCCGTTCACAATGTAGAGCATATGGCCTCCTATAACGATATATCAACAGAAGCTTATTATGAGAACTGTTTGTTATTCAGTCGAAAGTTTTTCAAAAATAGAAGGGATCAGAGGATAAAAATCTAGTTGGTTAGAGCTTGATATACTGACCAGGCGGGTCTGGGTTCGATTCCCGGAGTGGTCAATGTCAAATTAAGATATTTGAGACCTTAAACATAGGCGTCTGTGACGTCAATTTACCATGAGTTGATCTCGAGTGACTTACAATAAGTTCTCATAGAATATTTTTCGCATTGGCATTAAAAGCTGTAATGTCAAGATTTTTTTAAAAACGTAAACATAAAAAAAATATTTGAAAAGGACTAGATGTTAGCCAATCGCTCTCGATACGTCCAGTTACTGAAGGATCGGAACGGAAAAGGTGGGAAGGATTTTTTAGACGTGTCTGAACAAAAATGCTGCTGGGATTTGAGCCCGTAAGATCCGGTACGGAAGCCAACCACCCAAACTGCTGCGCCACAGGGCCCGACAAATGTATTATATTGATAATAAAACATGTTCATAGATGTGTTTGTATTTATTTATTGAAAATAAAACATTAATAGAGGTAGAATGAAGTTACCTCAGTTAATACACATGCAATATTGTAAAATAAAAATATGCAGTCCACCAAAATATTAATAAAAGATGTGATTGTACTTAAAAGACCAAGAAAAAAGTTTTTAACATTTTATTAGTTGGCTCACTTCACCTCTTGAAGGCCCAACTCAACCTTGTATCTTGTTTTTGTTATGTTTTTTCATCATGATCATTTGTTCATTGATTCATGAGCTGTAAGTCGTGGTATCAATTCAACAGTTGCTAATCTTGAACAGTGATTTTAAATAGCATTGCCGTACAAACAGTAAGCCTCAGCGTTATCAATCATTCAACAAACGCCTGCTGTGGTTTAGTTAACCCTCCAGAGGCGAATTTTTTTTTTATGTCATTGAAGTCACAGATAACTTTTATTCCTAACAAAAATTAAAAAAAAATAATATGCAAAGTCGTTGTATAGAAACCACGCATGACTATATGGTCATGCTCATCCTTTTATTACAGTGTAATATTGTGTATGGACAGTAGTAAGGACAAGCGTGACCGTACGGGCACGCAAAAATTCGAGGTTGAAATATAGCTAAACGTGAATTTTTGAAAAAAATATTAACAATTTTAATACAAATAAATATATTAGTAAAAGAACTGTAAATAATTTAATGTTTTGATAAAAAAAATTACAGTTTAAAAAAACCGCATGTGCTTTTGGTGGCCGTTTCTGTTTCCGCGGCTGATGACTAACTGAAGTCTGTACCCTACTTAACCAAATATGTGTGAAAGCAACGATATTTAGGTAGAAAAATAATGAATAGTGGGATCAATAGACAACGGTGTTTACTGTGACCATTAGGTCACGCTCGTCCTTGGAGCGTTAATAAAGGATTTATTTTTAAGGCAATACGGAGTATAATTGTGATTAAGACTGATTTCTAGATACAGAATAAAATTGTTGATGTTCGAATCGCTTACCAGCAGTGTGAGAAAATTTATGTCTTTTAACATGTAAAATTTATGTCCGTTGTGCAGATTCAAAATCACATTTTAATGATCTTTAATCAGTATGCGTAGTTTTATGTCTTTGCAAATATAGGCGCTTCAAAAATCTTAAATCACATTGGTCACATTTGAACCGTTTCTCGCCAGTGTGCGAATATTTATGCAACCTTAAAGATGTCTTATGTGCAGATTTATAATCGCATTGATCACACTTAAATGGTTTCTCAATTGTATGCGATAACTTATGGTAATATATACGACTTTTATGTGCATATTTAAAATCACACAAATCACATTTGAATGGCTTCTCGCCAGTGTGTGTTACCTTATGGGCATTTAAGCGAGCCTTATCTGCAGATTTATAATTACATATATTGCATTTGTATCGTTTCTCATCAGTATGCGAAAGTTTATGAGTTTTAAAACCAAAAAGACCATATTTAAATAGATTTTTGTCCGTGTGCAACATATGCGGCCTTAAGTATGACGTAGATGCAGATTTAAGACAATCAATTTTATTATTACCAGTTTGCAAGAGTTTATGGTTATAAACATTCTTCGAGTCCCAATTTTTGTTCTCAAACAGTTTTCCGTCGGAATATTTAAATTTCCGTGTCTTTATGACGACGCGATTAGCAGATTCAAAATCAAATTCATAGCGTTGAGATGCAGGTTCGAAGTTTCCCATCATTAATATGGATTTGTGATGGACACTTTTATGCAATGAAAGTGAATCAAACGATGCAAATAGTTGCAAACAAATACTGCAAACGAAGTTTCGCTCGTGAAACACTTTCTTTTGTAGATTTATTACCACCACGATCGGACGATGTCCTACGACTTCTTTTTTGACATCAATTTCGTCGATTTCAATGTCGTATGGCAACAATGTCGAGCTATCGGCATCTGGAATCTGTAAGTAAATGTTATAAGATTATATTTTTTTGTGTAAGCGGGCATTTTTTAGTGATTAGCACTCGCGGCTCGGAGACAAGAAAAATACTTCTCATCCGATGGGAGTCGTTTAGGGACCCCAGTGGTTTCCTCATTATTGGCCTTATTCTAATGAATTTCAAAAAAAAAAATAGTCTAAGGGCTTTCAAATATCTCTCTGCATCATTCTTAATACATTTTTTTTTATAAAAATCTGTGGTTTTTTAATAAATAATCTAGCTAGAGTTTAGCCCAGCTATCTTACGAACGATCGTTTATCGCGGCCGCTTATCGTGTTATCGCGTATTTATATAAACTACAAAATGTCCAAAAAAGTATGATATAAGAAAACCTTAATTATAAACATTGTATCACCCATATTAAAATAGATATTAAAGAAAATATGGGTATTGGGGTCGCATTTCTTGAGCTTAGAACCGGAAAAGTTAAGGTTGATGTAAAGTGATTCAAGGTAAAGCTGTCGTCAAATCAATTACGTCAATTTGATTACTTAATAATACAAAAAAATATATTATACACAATGTGACATTGTCAGTTATCAACATTCAATCAACACTTTGAGAACATTCTTTTGCATGAAGACATAAAACATAGAAACATATTCTTAAAACAAAATCCTACAATATTACCTCATTTTTGAGTTCGGATGCAAATGAGGTAGATTCCTCATCATTTTCTGAAACTTTGCAGTTAACCTCACAGACTTTAAGACCAACTTTTTCTTTGAAGATGGGCTGTCCAATATTGGTTTGAAATTCAGATTTGATACGAAAGGACGCGCCCTGAAAATAATAAGCAACTGATTAATCAATTATATGAAGATTGTAAGGGGGTTGGTTTTATGGTTATACCTAAAAACATATAATTCTCATGGTAAAATGGTCAAGGATGATGGCTTCAGCTACGGGAGTCATGTGTTCGAATTTCAGTTCTGGCAGTATTTAAGAATCGATTTAATCGAAGAGTGTATGTATGTAGATTCTTTCCACTGATATTACGCAGGAATCTTAAAATTATATTTAAATGTTATGAGATTAAATTATTTTTGGCATAAGACTGATGTGACAGTTGACAAAAGCTGTGTCATGGACGAATACGTCTCGTAATAGGTGATATAACCCCCCATTTTTAAGTTCCCGGCACTGCTTGACTCGATCATATGGTGTTTTAATGGTACCATTTGATTGCTTTTGAGAAGCTCTTTCCAACTGTATACGATCTCTGTATTTTGATGTGGCTTTTTGATGGGTTTAGCCCCACATTATATATATTTTTTATATTTTAACACCTAATTATAGTCACAGTCACAATATTACACTAATGTTTTATCTGTAATCGATAGATTTTGTCAAGAGCTAACGATTGAAACTTCAAGGAACATCGTAACTTCTCCGAGTCGAAAGTTATAGTAAATAGAAATTTCGATACGCAGCAAAATTACTTCAAAATGGCGGCGCTTTCCCCTCCGCCCCGCGCGATGTATTACAGTCCTTAGATAGCGCAATAAATTCTTTAATTCATTAGCTATCCAGTGGTTGAATTGAATTTTAGATAGCGATGAAAGATATGACGAAACTCTATCCCCCGATTTTGTTATCATTCGTTTTTTTTAATTACCTCCCTATGGAAGCAATTTTAAAGACGTATTCACGTCGAAAAATCCATCTTAAATTTTTGTTGAGTCCGGAACAAGTAATACTCTGAATATGCCAGGTCTGGTCCTACTATGTTTTATCATGTTACCTGATTTTCGCGTTCCGATGCAAAAGAAGTAGATTCCTCGTCATTTTTTGAAACTTTGCGAATTGCCCCACAGACTCTAAGACCGACTTCCTCTTTGAAGATGGGCTGTCCGATATCGGTTTGAAATTCAGATTTGATACGAAGGGATGCGCCCTAAAAAAAAATAATAGTAAATTCAATCAATAAGGGATTTTCGTATTATACATAAAACATATATACCGCCCGTGGCCGAGTAGTCAACAAGGTTGGCTTCGGTTACGGTGGTCATGAGTTTGAATCCAAGCTCAGGTAGTATTAAGGAACGATTGATTGATATCTGTTCAAAAGAGTGAATGTCTTGTTTGTACGTATTTTTCACATGTATTATGATGGATATGCTTGGAATTAATGATTTGGAAGGGTCATGAAGAAGCAGACGCATTTGCTGGCCGTTTCAGATCTGTACACAGATTGTTACCAGTATCATGAAAAATCTTTTCATGTTATAAAATCAGGTACTTTCCTGAAATATGGAAAATATCGTAAGATTATGCAAATTTTCAAGAATGACACAGAAACATCAAATAATAGACCGGTGGCTGTTCTCTCAAGGCTCGCTAAGGTTCTTGAAAATATAAGGCATTATATCGACACTGGAATGGAAAAAAGGCGTAACGCACACATAGCAAATTTGACAGGAGGCACAAAAAACGTGTTTTGATGATTTTGGGTCATATGCAAATTATGAAATATACACAACCTTGAAGTGCACGGAGACTTTTAAACTGGTGTTTAATTGACATAACCTAATCTTAATTAAAGAATTTGTCTAGGAAAAACCTATTTTTAGTATTTATTCTTAATTTCAATTTTAGCAAACTCATATTTTTTTAAATTAAAAAGCTTAATTTGGTTTAAAAGTTCAAGTTCATACGTGCACTTGAATGCCCGAAGATGCCGAAGGCGAAACCCGGGTCTTAAGTGACAAAATCTGTAAAAATGTACATAATTTGAACGATTCAAATTTATTAATAAAATTTCACCAAGCACCTTCAGTCGAAATCTTAAGTTGAATTATGACGATTAATTTTGTTAACTTGACGATGTTTTATCATGTTACCTGATTTTTTAAATCGGATGCAAAACTAGTCGATTCTTCGTTATTTTCTGAATCTCTGCAGTTTACCGTAGACTCTCTTGGAGCGACTTCCTCTTTGAAGATGGGCTGTTCGATATCGGTTTGAAATTCAGATTTGATACGATGGGAAGCGCCCTGAAATAATAATCAATTTAAATAAGATTGTTTTTGGATTTTTGTGTTATGATGCATTTTCAATAAAAACAAAACATATAAAGTTTTACCAATGCCATTAAGCAAATACGAGATTCTTCATAAAGAGTGTCTCAGGAAGCCACAAATATAGGCGATGTTATAATAAGGGATAATTATCTTGTGCATTTATAAGCGTAAAGAACGAGGACACTACAAATAATGCAAAATTATGAAACATGGAAGACAGGAAACGATTATTCAAGCGAAATATCATTCAAATATCAGTCTGAAAGAGTTGCCATATGTTATCAAATAGTTCTTTCTTCATATATAAACGAACGATTCATAGAACAAATATGAAATACGGCTACACATTTTCTTTCTTATATGACGTAGTTTGCGTATACGACAATGTGGCCATTTCCTATATGGTAAAAGAAATATGGATACTCACATTTAGATTAACGGTGCAGAAAAAGAATTAACACTATTAGGCATATGTATGTAACTACTATAGACAAAAATCGACAGAAAGATTACCTCAAATGTTTCCAGGGCTTCCGGTTTCACAATTGGTACGTGATACCAACCGTCGTCTGGTGGATGACCTTCTTCATTGTATTCATGATCAACTGGTTCTTTTTTAACTTCCATGTTTGTTAAATACGCTGGATGAATCTATTGAACAATTGATAAATTCAAGGACGCCATTAGTGTTCGGGCTGTCGCAATAGACAATAAGGTGACGTGTATTTATTGTTTATGGTATATATAATAATGCGAGTTGAAATTTGTTACCGGTTATGAGAGTTAAATTAAATTACCTGTTTATATGCTTTTTATATCTGAGCTATAAATGCCTACAAATTAATTTTTGTACTGCCTTTAAGTAAGTCGTTGTGCACGGACTTGCTGTCATTTTTTTGTCAACAGTTGCATTATTTTTTACTATTTTATTAATGCCTAATAAGTAAAATAGGTAAAAGTGTATTTTTTACTTGAAGTTTATGGTTGCAATTGCAGACTATCTGTAACGGCCGTGTTACTGTAGACGAATCGAATGGATTGATTTCGTTTTTGCCGAATTTTTGCAATTTCGTCTCATCGAAGGACGACCTCATCAACAAAAAGTTCCTGAACATCATTGCTCATCACAAACATCATAATTGGTTGAGTGAACGAGCAATTCTTGCAGCAAATAACAAATATGTGGATCATTTCAACTTCACAATTCAAAATCAAATCGTTGGTCCACTGCATTCCTTTAAATCTATCGACTATGCTACGTGAATAACATCATTTCAATGTAATTAAAATACTTTTCATTTTGTATTTTGCACATTTATTGAACTTAATTCATTTTGAGTACAGGAGGACCTCGACTTTCGCACATAATTGGTTCCTGGACTTTGTGCGAATGTCGAAATGTTCGAAAGCCGAGGGAAGTAAAAAAAAACACCAAAAATTGTACTTTAATTATTTTATTTATTAAAAATTACTAAGTACATACTAAATAAAAATTATTTCTTCTTAATGAATTTGTCAAGCGTTAGTTGTGTTTTACTACTTTTTTTTTCTTCGTAGAGAGTTCTGTAACATGCCGTACTCTTATGGATCGCCCTACGCACTTGAGATATGCGTTCTCCATTAGGATCACATTCTTCCATAATATTCAAAAATGTTTCGAGATGCATAAAAGCGTCGTTCATGGTTTTTATTGTTAAGGTCTTGATGATTTCTTCTGGTTCTTCTTCCTCACTTTCAATTTGTATATTATTTTCGTTCTCTTGTCGGTCCATTAGAAATTCATTAGTCAAGGGTTCAGAATGAGATTCAATCATCTCATTAATATCTTCACTGTTAACATCTAGGTTTAGTTCATTCATTAATTGAACTATTTCGAGTGTTATGGTTTCAGGAGTTTCATCAAAGTTTATGAAATCCCTCATCATTTGTGGACATAGTTGCTTCCATGAACCTTTCATTGTTGTCTCTGTTATTTCAGCCCATGCGTCTCCAATATTGTTTATTGCGTTCCATATGTTATAATTCTTCCAGAAATCTTTTAATGTCGGCCCACCTTCCATGTCAGTTGCCTTGATAGCCTGATTTATTATCGATCGCATATAATATCGTTTAAATGTAGCTATCACCGTTTGATCCATGGGTTGTATGAGACACGTAGTATTGGGGGGAAAAAACACGACATTGATTTCTGAGTATAAATTTTGTAGAGATTTTGGGTGTCCTGGAGCATTATCTAAGAGTAATAATATTTTAAATGGTAAATTATTAATTTCACAATAATGTTTTACTGCTGGTACGAAATGTGAAGTGAACCAATCTGTAATTAATAAAGCTGTAGCCCAGGCTTTTTTATTGGATTTCCAAATGACTGGAAGCAATTTTTTATCTTTCCCTTTCAATGCTCTAGGATTTTCTGCTTGATAAACTAACATTGGCTTCAATTTTAAATCACCAGCTAAATTTCCACCAAGAAGCAATGTCAATCGGTTTTTAGAAGGTTTATGACCAGGAGCAACTGATTCGTCCTTTGATAAGAATGTACGATTAGGCATCTTCTTCCAAAATAAACCAGTCTCATCTACATTGAATATTTGACCAGAGGTATATTCTCCATCTTCAATAATTTTAGACAATGAGGAAATAAAGTCTTTTGCAGCATCTTTATCCGCATCAGCTGATTCTCCAGTGAATTTAACATTGTGTAAAGAATACCTTGTTTTAAAATTTGAAAACCAGCCGTTACTTGCATGAAACACCGTGTGAGAATCATCTTTTAGTCTAGCCTTCCAATCCTTATGCAAACTAAGAGCTTTAGCTTGAATCATCGAAGTACTCAGAGGTACGTCTTTTTGATTTTGATCACTAATCCAATACGACAAAGATTTCTCCATTTCATCCAACACTATGCCGTGCCTTTTGGAAAGAACTTTTGATAATACATTTCCACAAGATTTTACATATTCCTTGATTTTATCTTTATTTTTTAATATCGAACATATCGTAGACCTGTTCATATCATACGAACGACCAATTGAAGCATAAGACTCTCCATTTTCAGATCGTTTTATTATAGCCATCTTCGTTTCGATTGTATGAAGTTTATGGGTTCTCAATTTCTTTTTTGCCATATCTACTTCACTGTTTTTTCGTTTCCCATTCATGTTAAAGTGGGTACGAAATATTTGTGACAAAGCTCACGGAACAATGCACCTGTACTTGCACTGACGCAACACTAAACCTGTCAAAATTAGGCGGGAGTGTTCGGATGCATTCGGACCCGCTCGCGCTCGCGCTCGTGTGACAATGCATATGTGCGAACAGTACGTAACACTTTTGATAGTACTAACTTAGCTCATATGCGTTTCGTTGTAAGACAGGGAAATTACTGCACGGAAACAAAACATTTTTGCATTATAATTTTTTTTTTTTTTTTCAATAATGTGCGAAATAGCGAATTGTGCGAAAGTCGAATGTGCGAAAGACGAGGTTCTCCTGTATTCATTTAAACTAAATTCAATTCAGCCAACACAACATTTATTGACTCTGAGGCGGTACGAAGTTCGTTGGGTCAGCTTGTTTAAAATAAAAATTGATCATATAACCAAACGTTTAAATCAAGAAAACTGATAATTTATTCGAATTGAAATGTTGGTTCGTAAATTTGTCCCAATATTTCAAATTTGTTGTATTTGCCGAGTTCTTAGATAGGTAGATGTGTTTTTCTATACGCTTGTATTTACTATTCCGAAAGTTAATTACTTGCAGCTTGAACAACGCAGTCATTTGGGTTAATTAATAACAAATTGGAAAATGTCTAATCCATCGAGCCTATTTGTTATAGAACTATAAACATAATTGCATTGATATTACCAATTGTCGATTGTTAGAAAAGAATTCACATTGCTAGACATATAAACCAAACTGCTATGGACAAAAATCAGCGGAAGGCTAACCTCAAAAGTATCCAGGGCTTCTGGTTTCACAGTTAGTATGTCAGACCAAGCTTTATATGGTTGGTGACCTTCTTCATTGTATTCTCGATCAACTGGTTCATTCTTAACTTCCATATTTTTGAAATACACTCGATGAAATCATCGATCAAATTAGTAATTCACGGATTCTGAGACCAATCGAGCTGTTGCCATAGCGTCAAAGACAATAGAGTGACAAAGTTTATTGTGTGTTCCGATGCAATGTCCAAGATCCAATATGATAGAGGCTTTTCTCTTCAAGCGATACATCTAATTCCTTACACTGGCAATACCAATCCTTGCTCTCCCCGCTCCTTTCTCGTTTACCCAAGCCACAACGGGGACGACATCTTTGCTACATTATTGGCGCGTTTTTTGACAAGCATACATCAAAAAGTTATATCCGTTCTTTAAGACACTTACTTCGCATTATTTGTTAATTTAAGCTTCGCAAGCTAATAGAGACCTCTCAGGTGAGGAGAGAGAAAGGTGGTGACTTGCAGGAGCTCTTTATAACGTCAAGGGGCTTAGAAAAGCCAGCTTCCAGAACCATCATAGGAAATTGGGTAAAATCGGTCCTACTGGAAGCAGGGATAGAAACATCCCCCGGCAGTATACGTTCAGCTGTAGCATCGTCGAACTGGCTAGAAAACTTTACTCTTGACAATATATTAGCAAGGGGTAACTGGCAGCACGAGTCTACCTTTTGGAGACACTATAAACGAGATGTCATAAGGAATGAAGGCGAGCAGACCCTACCAAACAATCATCTCGCTAACCTTTACCAACCAATGTAGATAGATACGATGGCAGGTCTTAATCGTAACTATTAGTTGGTCGAGACCTCACATTATTGGCGCTTACCCTAGCCACCAGGCGATAACAAACAATTCACTCATATTGGATCTTAGACATTGCATCGGAACACACAATATAGGAGTTTTACCTACCATTAAAACTCTTATTGTGTTTCCAGCAATGTCCAAGATCCAGGTAACCTCTACCTGGTGCACATGAGCGATAATGAAGCAAAGATGGCGTCCCCTGGGTGGCGTGGGTAAAGAAGGAGCGGGGAGAGCAGGGATTTGTATTGCCTTCGTCTCTTGGTAACTGTTACGGTTGGGTGATTTAATAAATGTAAAGTTTTCTTTAAAGATTTTATCGGTTCGACCTTTTTGAGCTGCATTTCAAATTGACATAAATAGCTGCCTGTATTAGCAGATAAAAAACTGTCACGAGAACAACGATCAAAAGGAGAAATGATGTAATACCCGAAAAAGAAGACGAGTCAGTGATAGTCAACGACATACGAGCATATCTTAAGAAACGAAGCCACTTTCGTTCATGTAGTTTTTTTATTAAGCATTCGCAATTAACATTATACAAAATTATTTAAAGTGGAATATAACAATTCAAACTAAATAACGGGGTAAGGTGAGACAGATTAAGAGAAAAAATCATTTTATTTGAAACCAAAATATATGAAAACGTTTACCAAACAGTTGTCAACAAAATGCGCTGCAGACTTCAGTAAAAACCAAATCATTTTACACATTCAAACGTTTTTTTACCAATATGTATTGTTTTGTGGGACTTCAAATTTGAACGCCGTGCAGATTTATAATCACATTGGTCGCATTCAAATGGTTTCTCACCAGTGTGTGACATTTTATGCGTAACTAAGTGACAAGACTGAGTTGTTCCATAACTGCATTGGTCACATTTGAAAGGCTTTTCTCCAGTGTGTGACATTTTATGCATCCTAAAGTGACCATAGTGAGCAGTTCTATAACTACATTGGTCGCATTCAAATGGTTTCTTACCACTGTGCGATAGTTTATGGATTTTAAAATCTTTTGACCATGTTGTTTTATAACTGCATTGCTCACATTTAAAAGGCTTTTCTCCAGTGTGTGACATTCTATGCGTTTTTAAATTTCTAGACGAGGTTGTTCTATAACTGCATTGGTCACATTTGAAAGGCGTTTCTCCAGTGTGTGACATTTTATGCGTTTTTAAATAAGTAGAATAAATTGTTTTATAATTGCATTGGTCACATTTGAAAGGCTTTTCTCCAGTGTGTGACATTTTATGCGTTTTTAAATTTGTTGACACTGTTGTTTTATAACTGCATTGGTCACATTTAAAAGGCTTTTCTCCAGTGTGTGACATTTTATGCGTTTTTAAACTATTAGAAAAAATTGTTTTATAATTGCATTGGTCACATTTAAAAGGCTTTTCTCCAGTGTGCGACATTTTATGCGTTTTTAAGAGAGTGGACAGATGTGTTTTAAAAGTGCATTGGTCACATTTAAAAGGCTTTTCTCCAGTGTGTGACATTTTATGCGTTTTTAAATAAGTAGAATAAATTGTTTTATAATTGCATTGGTCACATTTAAAAGGCTTTTCTCCAGTGTGTGACATTTTATGCGTTTTTAAATCTCTTGACAATGTTGTTTTAAAACTGCATTGGTCACATTTGAAAGGCTTTTCTCCAGTGTGTGACATTTTATGCGTTTTTAAATTTGTTGAAAATGATGTTTTATAACTGCATTGGTCACATTTGAAAGGCTTTTCTCCAGTGTGTGACATTTTATGCGTTTTTAAACGACTAGAATAAATTGTTTTATAATTGCATTGGTCACATTTGAAAGGCTTTTCTCCAGTGTGTGACATTTTATGCGTTTTTAAATTTCTTGACCATGTTGTTTTATAACTGCATTGGTCACATTTGAAAGGCTTTTCTCCAGTGTGAGACATTTTATGCGTTTTTAAATCACTAGACCAAGTTGTTTTATAATTACATTGGTCACATTTGAAAGCCTGTTTTCGAGAATGTAGTTTAACATTTGGCTGTAACGAAAAAAGAACAAACAGATTAAAAATCGGTCTCACTACTTATTTGTTATAATTAACCAGAGCAGAATTAAGACAAATGGTTTGTCATCATTGAAAAATGTTACAATTTTAACTGTCCTAATTGAGTTTGTCTGGTCTTTTCAGGCGTTCAGTTGCACGGACTCAACTGAGAACCTGAAGATGCCGAAAGGCGAAACTCGGGTCGTTAATGACAAAAGTTGTGTGAACGCACATTATTTGAACGATTCAAAGACTACAATTAATAATACGATTTTTTAAACATTATATTTCTCGATTAGACAATCATTTTAAAAAGATAAAGATATCGAGGCATGTGAGATGAAGGACTGTGAAAGAGCCTCGAAATTGATAGCAAGAAACGAAAAATAAAAAGCACTTAACTTTGCTAATAACATATGGCGACTTACTAATATTATTTTAATTACAAGTCTAAAAATAAATATCTTTATTTAATAAAATACAACCCTGACAATCTACTTCTTATGCCAAATAATAGAATTACCTTTTTCGACTGGTGATGTTTTTCTTGTTCAATAATTTTAGGGTGGACTTCAAGTGGCTCGTGTTTGATGTCAATTGAATGATCCTCATCATTGTAAATGTCATTCATATTATTTTGATGAATATCGCAACCAATAGAATCCTGATAAGAGGATGACAGTAATTCGTGCTCTGGTTCTATTTTGATTTCCGTTTTAAGCTTCTTACTTAATTGTTACATGAAAACAAAAATGAAAAGATAAATATCATCACCCAGTTTTCCCTTTTGTGATAAACTTCAACGATCAAATACATATAATGGCATGGCTACGAGGTAAAAAAGAGATTTCATTGTAGCAACGGCACCATTTGTAATAGAATAATGAAAAGCTAACAAACCTATTTTCCCCATCAAAGTTTAACGTAGAATGCCTAATGGCGTGCTGCTTCAGTATGTTTGACGATGGGAATATATCATCACAAATACGACACACGAAATTTTGTTCATTAAACACAGCATTTTCACATATAATAATGGCGACCATTTTCTGCTGCAATATTTCAGTTATTATGTTTTGTTCATGTATATGAGCTTTTGCTTGTGATTGATCCCAAGGCAGATTCATCGATGGTAATTCAGTGTGAGCCGTAGGGTTGACGCTGGTAGTTTGAAACTGAAACCAAAAATCAAATACAGCAGTACAAATAAGTTAACAAATTTTATTTAAGTTTAAAAACAATATAATTCTACAGTAAACTCGGTTGGAAGTTATTTTAGGAACAGAAAACAATACGTGTCGTATGTTATTTTTTAACACTCGCGGCTCGGAGGTAAGAAAAATACCTCTCTTCCGATGGGGGTCGTTTAGGGACCTCAGTGGTTTCCTCATGATTGGCCTTATTCTTATGAATTTCAAAATGTTTGGACGTAAAAAAGACGTCATCCCAGCACACGTATGAAATCGCAGCTGACGAGATTTAGCTAATGCTATTTAATGTTATCTGTAATTCTTATCACGCCTTCTCATGTTGCCAGAACTTATATAAAATGAGGCATCGATATAAGTAAGATATTGTGTTTTTTTTTAAAATAGTATTTGAGGATACGTAAATTATTATCTTTAACTTCGCACACATCAATCTGTTTTTTGTTCTACTTTGAGGATCTTTTTTATTTAGTTGATTTTTTTCTTTCCTGTTTTATTTAATAGAGACGGAACTAGCGATCGAATATTTTATTTTCTTCTACAAAAGGTCCAAAAAACTATAATATAAGAATACCTTAATTATAAGCATTGTATCACGCATATTAAAATAGATATTTAAGATAATTTTGGGCTTTATCATCATCATCGTCCGAAGCAAACTTGACAATATGACAATTTTTTGGGCTTTGAGAGGTTCGAGACATACGATCATGTAAAAAAATTTAAAAAATATTCTAACTATGACGTTTAACTTTGTTAACTTGACGATGTTTTATCACTTTACCTGCTTTTTGAAATCGGATGCAAAACTAGTCGATTCCTCGTTATTTTCTAAATCTCTGCAGTTTACCGTAGACTCTCTTGGAGCGACTTCCTCTTTGAAGATGGGCTGTCCGATATCGGTTTGAAATTCAGATTTGATACGATGGGAAGCGCCCTGAAATAATAATCAATTTAACCAAGACTAGCTGTAAGCCCGTTGACCTCAACGGGGGGATTTTTGTTGCATTTTTAAGTAGTCAGAAAATTACGAACCTATTTATTGAATAAGCCGAAAATTCTAAAAATGAAATAAATATATCTCGGGGCATATGTCGCCAGCCCTGCCCTGTGGTATTTAAATTGTAAATTATTTAATTTTTGGAATAATGATTAAGTTTGCTAACAATCATTTTTCGTAGTAGCATAAATCGACCTCGGGGCATATATCGACAGCCCTGCAGTATTTAAATTATAAATTATTTAATTTTTGGAATAATGTTTAAGTTAGCTAACAATAATTTTTCGTAGTAGGAAAAATTTCGTAAATTATTGAATTTATGGAATAATGTTTAAGTTTGCTAACAACTATTTTTCGTAGTAGCAGAAATATCGTAATTTATTGAATTTTTGGAATAATGTTTAAGTTTGCTTACAACCATTTTTCGTAGTAGCTAGAAATTTCGTAAATTATTAAATCTTTGGAATAATGTTCAAGTTTGCTAACAATCATTTTTCGTAAAAGAAGAAAAAGGTACCCGAGGGCATCAGTACGGACACATTTGTGGTTTGTAAAAAGTGATTATTTTATCGACTATTAACCCTTAAAACTCGTAATTTTTTTCAAAGGTTGGTAGCGCCAACTCGTATTTAATTTTAGATTTTTCCGGAACATAATTTCTGAAAGTAAATTAAGAAAAAAACACCTTTTCCTTGGCTATTTTTTCAAAAATAAAATAAATAAATATGTAGAATATATTCAATTCATATTATAAATATTGTTTAGTAAATAAAGAAGTCAAATATATGTTTCTGAAAGGTTCTAACCCAGCTGCACACATTTTACACCTATTGTATCAAAATCCTTCTAAGACTTATTAGTCATTACTTTAGATACTATCTTCATAGAAAAACATTTAAACAAGGATTGTTACTTATTGTCTGTAATAATTTACAATAATAAAGGTAACAATAAGTCCACAAATTAGGATTTGAAAACGATGGAAATTTTGTCATCTGACAGCCGATGTCATCCTTAGATCAATTGTATATAGCTTGGAAATTCGTAATAAACATTCGCGTTGCTAAGATACGTTGGGCGTACGCTGGTGTATCATTGGTTCAAAACCTTTTACTCAGCAGTATTTTACTCAAGTATTTATTCATTTTAATAAAATAAAACAAAACATTGTAATATAATATATTATTTGTCTGTAAAACTAATAAATATAGATAACGTTATAACGCTAGATATAATAAGAAATGAATTATATGGAAATCGTTGAAACACATGTTTTTCTGCATGAAAAGGACATCAGTACGGACACATTTGTGGTTTGTAAAAAGTGATTATTTTATCGACTATTAATATATATAGAGAATTGTTTTTGGATTTTTGTGTTATGATGCATTTTCAATAAAAACAAAACATACAAAGTTTTACCAATGCCATTAAGCAAATACGAGATTCTTCATTAAGAGTGTCTCAGGAAGCCACAAATATAGGCGATGTTGTAATAAGGGATAATTATCTTGTGCATTTATAAGCGTAAAGAACGAGGACACTACAAATAATGCAAAATTATGAAACATGGAAGACAGGAAACGATTATTCAAGCGAAATATCATCAAATTTGTCTGAAAGAGTCGCCATATGTTATCAAAAAGTTATTTCCTCATATATAAACGAACGATTCATAGAACAATTTTGAAATACGGTACTTATATTACGTAATTTGCGTAAACGACAATGTGGCCATTTCCTATATGGTAAAAGAAATATGGATAGTCACATTTAGATTAACGGTGCAGAAAAAGAATTAACACTATTAGGCATATGTACGTAACAAAAATCGACTGAAAGATAACCTCAAAAGTATCCAGGGCTTCCGGTCGCACAATTGGTACTTGATACCAACCGTCGTCTGGTGGATGACCTTCTTCATTGTATTCATGATCGGCTGGTTCTTTTTTAACTTCCATTTTTGTTAAATACGCTGGATGAATCTATTGAACAATTGATAAATTCAAGGACGCCATTAGTGTTCGGGCTGTCCCAATAAGGTGACGTGTAGACTCTGACTTCTATAAGTTTGCGCACGGAAATGCGATGACCGTTGAAACTAAATTTGCAACCCCCCTCCGCAAAGCGCATTCTACTTACCTCACTTAGTCAACGAGTTTAGTCTGTATTGAAAAGTCATGCCGTCATCATACTGATTATCGCTTCAATCATGCCTAAACCTTGGCGCTCTCAAGCTAAAAATATCATCGCCAATATAACTAAATTTTGTAAAGAATAAAAGTTAAACGGACCACCATTAATTCCACTGGAAAAAGCAAATGAACGAATTGCAAAAATGACAGCTATGAAATCACACTATTACCAACTTCTAAAAAAAATCCCCAATTGTAAAAAGTTGGGAAATTTATAAACTTAGATTTAATTGCGAGTCAAAGTATTATTTGTTTTTATTAAACAATAAATAATAAAATAACTGTTTTTTATACACACTTTGTATATTAAATATTTTTAGCAATATATTAATGGCTTATTTTAAAATATGAACGAATCCTAATGGCCTTTTCCAAAACAGCTCTCTTTTGCTATTTCATTTTTGTTAATGTGATGTAAGTGTAAGAACAATTGTAAATATAAAAAAGTGTGAGTTGTAAATATAAAAAAGATGGTCAATACAGGAGACAAGCTTATAAAATCACTCACAAAACATAGGCTATGAAAAAAAGCTAGCATAATAGACGATTATGATTTTGCCATCAGGCAGAGTTCAATCTTTTTACAAACTAAGAAAAGAAATACCGACGCTTTGTCCAAGTCTTTTAATGGTTTTAAAAACCGATATAAATTATCAAGGCAAACCATAGTACATATTGAAACTCATTTACTGTTTATATTAAAAACGTATATATTTTTTTGAGTATTATTAGGGAATAAAGATTTTCAAATTCTGGCAATCTTTTTTTGCGACTGTTGTACCGGAAATGCATGCAGCGCCACGGTCCCGCACGCACTGCTATAGCGGTCACACAGTAGTTTGGTGACGTATCTTTATTGTTTATGGTATTTGTGATTAATTATATATAATAATGCGAGTTGAAATTTGTTACCGGTTATGAGAGTTAAATTAAATTACCTGTTTATATGCTTTTTATATCTGAGCTATAAATGTCTTCAAATAAATTTTCGTATTGCCTTAAAGTAAATCGTTGTGCACGGCTTTACTGTCATTTTTTGTCAACAGTTGCATTATTTTTTACTATTTTATTAATGCTTAATAAGTAAAATAGGTAATAGTGTATTTTTTACTTGAAGTTTATGGCTGTTTTCATTTTCAATTGACGGATCGAATAATTTTTGATTTCTCATAGTAGATTCATCCACATGGCGGCATTAAATAAAAATCAAAATCTTGACAATGTCTTTGTTTTATAGTCAAAAGCTTATCCCATTTCAACTAACGGTCTCTTTGACAAGTTAATCAATACGCTCACCGACGATTGCTAGAGTAGACAAAATGGAAAAAAAACAATGGTTTCCATACTAGACCATTAATTTTTGACAAAATATTTCAATAGAATGCCTCTCCACATTTTTAAAAAATATATTTTTTTTTTGTCAAGGTCAAATATGTCAATGGCCGAGTCTTTTTTGATTTTCAATTCTCTCTTGACGGTCACCATTTTTCGAAGATCAATTTTTTTTTCAAGGTCAAAAAATTCTTCATGGCATTGAATCTTGTTAAATTTCATTTTATTTTGATTTTTTTTTTTTAATTTGAGTTGAAAAGTGTCAGCATATCTGGTTCTATAAATCGAGAAATGTTAATTAATTCTACACATAAATAAAAACGGTGGGAAAAATTATTTTTGATTGACTTGAAAATGCTCTAAAATCTAAATCTTTTTTTATATATTTTTTTAATATCAGTCAATAACAATGTCATTTTGAGAATTATTTAATAAAAATATTTTTTTTAGTAGGGTAAAATATCAAGGTATTTCAGTTCTACAGTTTTTTTTAAAGTTAATGGTTGATAGCTATTTCGGCTTACGCCATCGTCAGAACTATAGTTCTATAGTTATATAGTTCTGACGATGGCGTAAGCCGAAATAGCTATCAACCTTTAACTTTTTAAAAAACTGTAGAACTGAAATACCTTGATATTTTACCCTATTAAAATGGAGTTCTACCAATTAAAAGACAAATCAATAAATATTTTTTTGATAGTTAAAAAACCAGAATTATTTGTTTTTTATGTTTAACAGTATTTTTTTACAAAAAAACGATTTTCACGTAGCAACTAGCGCTTGTAAGTAAATAATTCAGAATGGTTTTCAACCATATATCAGATATTTCTAGTAAATTGTAGTGTATAGTCTAGTAGAATTGCTGTTCATTTTTATTCAGCCATCTAAAGTTTTGGGTGAAAAATGCAAGTCGGGCTTAGCCCACCTAGCCCAGTACCTAGAACCGCCACTGTGAAAATAGATATACACATGACTACTCGGAAAATGTTCTCAGTGATGTCAGGCAAGACGGTAGACGGGACGGATCTTGACAAATGTGCAAGGTGTGCGGCGCACTAAGACTTTAGCAATATCCACTCATCAAGTGCAGGTTTTGAGAGGCGCCTCGCATACAGTAGCAGAAATTCTAATGCTAGCATTGCTTGTGTGTGTAGTTCAAGAAAAATATCAGGACGATCTCGTACTTTGTGGGTAAAAGGCGTAGAAAGAAGGTCCTCGTTGAATGTGTTTTACATAATACAAACACGTATTACTGTGACGCCAATTATAGAGCCCTGTGAAACTGATCTGTTTATTTGAGTCAATTTTAATTTTTAAAAGCTGTAGCTTTTGAAAAAAAATATTTTTTTTACTTGAAAGTTTTTGTAGGTGTTGTTTGGTAAATCGTTTTTTTATATTTGTAGAAAAAATAGTCTTTCATTTATTGCATTCAGAAATTTTTATTTATGTTACAAATATTTTCAAACGAAACAACAAAAACATAGTATTTCTTGCGGCTCGGAGACTAGAAAAATACTTCTCTGCCGATGGGGGTCGTTTAGGGACCCCAGTGGTTTCCTCATTATTGGCCTTATTCTTATGAATTAAAATAAATAAATAATCTAAGGGCTTTAAAATATCTCTCTGCATCATTCCTCATACATTTTTTTTTATAAAAATCCGTGGTTTTTTAATAAATAATCATATTTTAAGTTGCGCGTAAAAAAGACGTCATCCCACTACAAATATGAATTTGCAACTGAAGTCTTTACGCTCAGCTATCTTACGAACGTTCGCTGATTAGCGGGCGCTTATCTCGGTATCGCATTATCTCGTTATCGCGTTTTTATATCAACAACAAAAGGTCCAAAAAACTATGATATAAGAATACCTTAATTATAAACATTGTATCACCCATATTAAAACAGATATTTAAGAAAATGTGGGTATTGGGGTCGCATTTCTTGAGCTTAGAACCGGAAAAGTAAAAATTGTGTTCTTGATTATTTATAATCGAGTATTGGTTTCTTAGAACGAAGAAATTTTCTTTTTTTCAACGGCTGTTATATTGTCACCAGCCCTTATCGATGAATCTAATTTAATGAATTATTTTGATAATAATAAAATGTTTTGCTGATCCTTAATATCAAAATAACGTGAACCCAAGTGAGTTCGTTTCTCACCATATCATCGATGCACAACAAATATGGTCTATGTGCATCGACGATATGCTTGTTTCTAGTGGATTATTCATAATAAGTGTTGGTCCCGATTTTTTTAAACTGGTGTCTACTTCTTTTTTAGGTATAACATTGTATATTAAAATTAAATATGTCTCTTCATAAATGTAGTTACCTTTATGTTTGTTTATTTTAGATTCGTTGTAAATAATGATAACGAATTCAATAGCCAGAAAGAATGAGACAAGAGACACTTTCCCCCTGCTTGCTGGAAGGAAATATTTTGATATCAAGTTGATGACTTTTGGTTTCTACCGTCAGTGCAATACTGAGGTTTTGAATGTTGAAACAGTATCAGAATCGTTAATTGTGAAGTTGGGTACCTATGGACTTGCCCAAAAACTTACCTCTAAATGATGGGTCGGAATGTCACTCGTGAGAAACTACGGGCCATGTTTGCGATATCTCAAATTTCTTTCGGTCAAGGTTAAAATTTTAAAATTCTGTTTGAAAACAATTCTTGAAATAAAATGTAATAAAACAAATAAAGAAACCATAAGATGTCGCATACTGGCGAGAAACCATTCAGGTGTGATATATGTGATTATAAAGCAGCGAAGCGTTCATCATTAAAAACCCATACATTATCACATACTCTCGAGAATACGTTCGATTGCGGTCAATGTGATTATAAATCTACACGGAAGACAAACTTAAATCAACATAAACTATCGCATTCTGTTGAGAAACCATTTGAGATGCACGATAGTCAGCCTTGACAATTACAACCTTATAAGCAGTGGCCATGTTAGTGACTTATTTCGAAACAAACTCGCATTGAAATTAGGTCCAAAAGTGTGTTTGTAAAGAACGAGATACTTGTTCAGAAGAGATCAGGAGTAAAGTTTGTTTCCAAGATCATGTTCTTCATAATAACCAATTTATGAAAATAATTCCATCAACTTTTTATGATTTTCCTACAATTTTCGGGAGAGTTCAATTAAAATTTTTGCAACAATAAACAAAAAATAACGAATTTTTATTTGTTTTATTACATTATTTTTAACTCTTACGGCTTGGAGACTCGAAAAATACTTCTCTGCCGATGGGGGTCGTTTGGGGACCACAGTGGTTTCCTCAATATCAGCCGTATTCTTATTAATTAAAAAAAAAAAGTCTAACGTGTTTTTTTAATAAATAATCATATTTAAAGTTGCGCGTAAAAAAGACGTCATTTCAGCTCAAATATGAATTTGCAACTGAGGCGTTTAGTTAAGCTATCTTACGAACGATCGCTGATAAGCGGGCGCTTATCTCGTAATCGCGTTATAGCGTATTTATATAATATAAACTACAAAAGGTCAAAAAAACAATGATATAAGATAATTTGGTCTCTGACAAAAAAAAATTTTTTTTTTTTTAAATTCAAAGTAAATCG
>CM062843.1:56911-101365 GCA_031772345.1 Himalopsyche anomala
GATTTTTTTCCCCGCTTTTTTTGCAATATATGTGTTCCTTTTTACTGAAAAATAGGTTTGGTAAAATATTTTGACGAAAAAAACATTTTACCCCCATAAAAAGTAAGTTTTTATAAATGTTCCCAAATGGGGATCATGGCATATGGCGTGTAAAAAAACATATACATATTGAATAGTCAAATTTCTTTTTTCATAATTTTGTTATCTTTTATTAGACAGTTAATCATTCAACTATATCGTACTGTGTCCGTAGCAGTAATATTTCTATCACTTAACAGTCTCATTAACTCAAAACTGATAAAAAAGTTATCGAAATAAAAAAAATGGATGGATTATCGATTTTAGAAATATTTCTCATTATGACTGACGTGCCTAGTCCCATTTCTTGGTATCTCCCTCATGTATTCCTTGATATAATCCAGCATAGAAGCAATATCCAGTTTCGCTAAAACACATTGCCCATTGCTTGAATCCAAAACGTATAGGTTTTCGTCTTATAAATTGTTTGAAATAAAGATGGCCATAATATCGAATTGTTTGTTCATCGATACTAATATTTGTAGAAAAAACTCAAAATTTCAGAAACAGTTTGTTCATCATATCAAGTAATGGACCAATTAAAAATAAATGTCTGTACATTGCTTCTAGATTAATTCGGTATTGTCATTGAAGTGTAAATTTCTTATTATCTCCAAATATCGGTTTCGTGACAAACATTTCCTTACACATTGAATAGATAAACCCTCGTCCTCGCACCGGTACATTTGTTCCTGGGGCAAAGAATGATATCCAGTTAGCAATAAAACCCCTAAAAAAATTCTTAGACAGTCTGGTGAAAAAATTGAAACCATGGCGGTTATTTTGGGATGCATACAATGTACTTTGTTTTACTATATGTTCCATTATATTTTCATCAAATGTCTCAAATACTTCCACAGGAGATTTTCCTTTCAGAATTTGTACTATATTTTTCATATTGCTTAAAATTTCATCATCTTGTCTCATTTTTTTTTGAAAATTCTGGTCTTATATTTTTCCAAAGCGATTAAGATTTTTTAATTTTAGATTTAGATAGGGAGATCTTCTGAATTTATGAAGGTGATGTACTTTCATTATTTTTTCCCAAAGTGGAAGCTTCTATTGGTAGAAAGCTTGAATGAATTATGACTCTGCCTGGAACATCTTTTGGCTAAGTGTCTTCTGAAGTATACGTCACCGATTTCTCCTATATCTAACCGACGGTATAGGGTGGATGTTCAACAAGGTCTATCTCAGGATCTGATTCTTCGTCATCCATAAAATTTGGATCATTGACTATTTATTCCAATTCAGAAAGCGAATAAAATTTTCTCGTACGCATATCTACTAATTAGTAAAAAATAAAATAAAGCACATGTATCAAATATTTTACACGGCATCCGCCATGATCCCCAAATGGGAACATGCAATAAAACAGTAATAAAATTGACTGCGATTTTTAATTTATTTATAACTAAGCATTAACATTTACTATAACCTGTATATTAGTCATGCGCGAAATAACAACTTAAAATTTAAAGAAACAATACAAAAAAAATATTATACAAAAGTCACGTTTTACCTTTTTACGATTTACCTTAATATTTTAACTTTTAGCACTTATAACTTTTATCTTATAATGCTATTGCAAATTATTTTCTGTGGAGATGGTGCTACAGACTCTTCTGAACGTAACTGTGTTAATAGTAAAAATATTCCAGCAAGTACTACCAACTGCAGAGCAATGATAGTCGCGTACCCCAAATGGGGATCTTGGCAGGTAACGGGTTAAAGACAAACATTACGACATGTCAGAACATAATATATTGTGCAGAAAAGAATTAGACCTAAGGACCAGACGTAAATAAATATTCATAATGGAAACCTATGCCGGTCATGAGCACTGGAAAAACAGATAACACTTTACCGTAAATCATCTGTCAAAGTATGTATGTACAGGTAGTCCTCGACATACGACTGTGATACGTTCCTGAACTTTGGTCGTATGTCGAATTGGTCGTAAGTCGAATTTCATACAAAATATGTCGTTGCTGAACATCAAATATCGTATACATAATATGTAGGTGACGATTTTACGAAAATTAGCTAAATATACAGTTTTTTTTCAGCCTTTTAAAGCAGTGCTCCGTAAACTTTTATCTTCCAAGGCACACCACAAGTAAAAATGTGCATAATATACTGAAATTACCTTAGTTTGTGTTTATATATGATACAAACTACAAAAGAACCATATGGATATTTTATAACCATGTCCACTACCAATGTAGAGCACATATACTCCTAATGGAGATTATCTTAAAAGAAATGTTTGTCTGTTCAGATTTATTTACAAAAAAAAGAATCAGTCAAAAGGCTGCACCAAAGTAGTGAAAAGTTCGTAAGTTTCCCACTTCAGTTGAAATTTTAGCATCGGCTATTAAAATGTTTCTAGCATTTGGTGGTTAAAGTTATACTAAAAAATAAACATTTTATCGATTTGGGTATACATACTATTATGTAAGTCTGCGCAAGAATGTTTCGCGCAACTTACGAAAATTCAGTTTTGAATTTAAAAATGTCTTTAAAGAACACAAATGAATCATATCATTACAAATATGTCGAAGCATGTCTCCACATCTCAAATATAAATGGTTTTACATTTGATACAATTTTTAACAGCTAAAAATGAACTGATAGCCTAGGTAGTAGAATTGACAAATTGTTGTATTCATTAAATATTTTTTATTTTAAATATGCGATTATTTTGTTATCAATTGTGAATTATTGATAACTTTTAACATCAAGGGAATCTTAAAATGCATTTAAAAAATCCATGTTTTTTTTAAAGATTTTTATTCCAATAAATATCAAATCCACAGACAGTAAGATTGTGTGATCTGTGTAAATATGGGTGCTGTATGTCTGGGTGTTGTAATGATTTTAAGATATGGGTTAATACCCTATAGGAAAATAGAAAAAAAAACATTGTCGTCTGGATGTTTGTCAAAACGGAAAATGAATAAATTATTTTTTTATAAAAAATCATATCTTCTGCATACACGATTAATAATTCCATTGTCATAATATGTCCACAACATTCACGTACATGTTGTGATCATAGAATCTCATTATTAAATTCTGTTAACTTGACACTAGTGACTAAACTATTGCCTGGTTATCAAATTTGAATTATTTTTAATAAAATATTTTGACAGCAAAATATTAAAAATGGTACATAAAACGCAATAAAATGCCATTTTCTTGTTCAAAATAGTAAATATTTGCATTATGTACATGTATTTTAATACTGAAAAAATATTTGTGCATAAATAGAAGTGTTATTTTCCGTTTCGTTTTTTTAAGCCGTTTTTATCGACTATCTCAGAATGCACCCAGAGTCACATATATCACATTTGATGTGCATTGACGATGTATTAAAATAAATCATTTTTATATTATTTTTCAATGTTAAATTTGTACATATGAGCAAATGTGTATTGCATTATCATTTTACTTTACGTAAGCATCTGCTGTGGTGCCCCGTGATGCAATTCATTTTTTTTAAAAATGCTATTTTTTTCGGTCGTAAGTGCGAATGGTCGTAAGTCGAACCGTCGTAAATTTCAGTAAAAATACAGATAGACGTCGAATATTGTTTGGGCAATAAGACAGAATTACATTTGTACAGGTGTAAGTACATTTGTATAATCAGTGCTTTTTTTTTTAATAAAAAGGTTCCGGAATGCACTTTTTTCGAGCATTTTCTAAGATGGCATATTATTTATTATATATTCGAATATCATTTTGATAGAATTAAAGGCGGTTTTTGATATAATCCATAGAAAATACAACAAAATAATCATATTTTTATATTTATTTTAGAAATTTCTAAAAAAATTTGCTGTTACTACTTTTTCGCGAGATAATGATTTAAATAAAATATTTTTCGGATTCTGAATTAATTTTCAAAACTGTTTTGTTTGTAGTAGATTCTCTGTGTTCGAATTTTTTTTCGGAATTGAGCTCAATTGTTGCGTATATGTAATTTCATTATTAGCCCATTCTTTTGAAATTTTCATTCCCATAAACGTTTCAGTTCCAAGACTACTAAGTTTACTGCAAGGTTCGCAGCCAAGTTTCATGTTTTGTACATTCAACCATTCACTTTTTGAACAAAAATCGTTTTTTTGTTGCAATGACCGGCAGCCTGGCCAATAAATTTTTGTTCGACTTTGCTCTTTCAAATCAGTTTGGGATAATTCAGGAATATTAACTTGTATACATTTTTCCATATCTTCTGAAGTTTTGCCCGACAAGAACACGATGTTATTGAATTGTGAGATGTTTTATTCCCTGTGTCTGTTGGCGTATTTTACTAGTGCTTTCAGTATTTTGATGTTATTATTATTTCATTTCTTATAGAATTCAAAGCGACCTTCGGCGCAACGTGAATTAGAGGAAAAAGCCAAGAAGCTGGTAGACTCGTCAGACGAAGAAGACGATGAGTACGTTCAGTGTCAGGAAGAAGATACGGAATGGGACATAGACACCCGACTAGACCGAATTCAATCAGTGTCCATTCATGAACATGACACCACTCTGGCGGGAACAACACGCACAGAGATTTGCTCAACTCCAGATGGGTTAGAACTGAATGCAAATCTCGTTCGTGTACAAGTTATGCATGAAGAAAATTCTACTGCTGTGCCTGAAACTGACCGACAGATGCAAGAAAGGAAGAGAGAGTGGAAAAATGAAGTAGAGGTAATTTGCAACGTGAACTTTGATCAAGACATTATGAAGCCAACTAAAAAATACACCCAAAAAACTCAGCCGCTTGATTATTTTAGAGATCTGTTTCCGACTGAGCTTTTGGATCTTTTGGTCCAGAGCACAAATTGGTATAACGAGCAAGAAAATTCGCAAAACTGGACAAGGATTGATATGCAGGAGCTGTGTGCCTATTTAGGCAGTCGTTCTTATGGGGCTCCTACCTCTTCAAAATATAGAATTATACAGGTCGACGGATGAATTTTTCCACAACCCAGTCATAAGCCGAGTAATGGCTTGTAAAAGATTCATAAAAAATTACGGAAAAATTCATATCACCTATGCTACAAATCCTGAATAAATTCTTTAAGGAAAATGTTATCAAATCTAAACATATGACAATCGATGAATCGATGATAAAATATAAAGGAAAGAGTTATTTGAAACATTATATGTCTCAAAAGCCTATAAATAGGGGACACAAAGTATGGGCTCGTTGTGACGCTAAAACTGGTTATCTTTACGAATGTAATTTTTCCCAAGGGAAGTCGTATTCGACAATCGACGACAATGATGATGATGGACTAGGCTACAAAGTTGTCACGTCGCTTTGTGAAAATGTGGCACCGGGAACGCTTGTAGCTTTTGATAATTTTTTTTCGAGTTTGAGCCTAATGGATCAATTATACGAAAAATTATTTTATAAAATATTTATCCAGGTAATTTACCTGGTGCATATGAGCGATAATGAAGCAAAGATGGCGTCCCCTGGGTGGCGTGGGTAAAGAAGGAGCGGGGAGAGCAGGGATTTGTATTGCCTTCGTCTCTTGGTAACTGTAACGGTTGGGTGTTTTAATAAATGTAAAGTTTTCTTTAAAGATTTTATCGGTTCGACCTTTTTGGGCTGCATTTCAAATTGACATAAATAGTTGCCTGTATTAGCAGATAAAAAACTGTCACGAGAACAACGATCAAAAGGAGAAATGATGTAATACCCGAAAAAGAAGACGAGTCAGTGATAGTCAACGACATACGAGCATATCTTAAGAAACGAAGCCACTTTCGTTCATAAAGTTTTTTTATTAAGCATTCGCAATCAACAAACAATTATCATTATACAAAATTATTTAAAGTGGAATATAACAATTCAAACTAAATAACGAGGTAAGGTGACAGATTAAGACAAAAAATCATTTTATTTGCAACCAAAATATATGAAAACGTTTACCAAACAGTTGTCAACAAAATGCGCTGCAGCTTCATTCAAAAACAAATCATTTTACACATTCAAACGTTTTTTTACCAATATGTATTGTTTTGTGGGACTTCAAATTTGAACGCCGTGCAGATTTATAATCACATTGGTCGCATTCAAATGGTTTCTCACCAGTGTGTGACATTTTATGCGTATCTAAGTGACAAGACTGAGTTGTTCCATAACTGCATTGGTCACATTTGAAAGGCTTTTCTCCAGTGTGTGACATTTTATGCATCCTAAAGTGACCATAGTGAGCAGTTCTATAACTACATTGGTCGCATTCAAATGGTTTCTTACCACTGTGCGATAGTTTATGGATTTTTAAATCTTTTGACCATGTTGTTTTATAACTGCATTGGTCACATTTAAAAGGCTTTTCTCTAGTGTGTGACATTTTATGCGTTTTTAAATTACTAGACGAGGTTGTTCTATAACTGCATTGGTCACATTTGAAAGGCTTTTCTCCAGTGTGTGACATTTTATGCGTTTTTAATTGACCAGAGTGAGCAGTTTTATAATTGCATTGGTCACATTTGAAAGGCTTTTCTCCAGTGTGTGACATTTTATGCTTTTTTAATTCATTTGACCGTTGTGTTTTATAACTGCATTGGTCACATTTAAAAAGCCTTTCTCCGTTGTGTGACATTTTTTGAGTTTTAAAATAATTAGAACAAGTTGTTTTATAATTGCATTGGTCACATTTAAAAGGCTTTTCTCCAGTGTGCGACATTTTATGCGTTTTTAAGTGAGTGGACTGAGTTGTTTTAAAAGTGCATTGGTCACATTTAAAAGGCTTTTCTCCAGTGTGTGACATTTTATGCGTTTTTAAATAAGTAGAATAAATTGTTTTATAATTGCATTGGTCACATTTGAAAGGCTTTTCTCCAGTGTGTGACATTTTATGCGTTTTTAAATCTCTTGACAATGTTGTTTTATAACTGCATTGGTCACATTTGAAAGGCTTTTCTCCAGTGTGTGACATTTTATGCGTTTTTAAATTTGTTGAAAATGTTGTTTTATAACTGCATTGGTCACATTTGAAAGGCTTTTCTCCAGTGTGTGACATTTTATGCGTTTTTAAACGACTAGAACAAGTTGTTTTATAACTGCATTGGTCACATTTGAAAGGCTTTTCTCCAGTGTGTGACATTTTATGCGTTTTTAAATTTCTTGACCATGTTGTTTTATAACTGCATTGGTCACATTTGAAAGGTTTTTCTCCAGTGTGTGACATTTTATGCGTTTTTAAGTGACTAGACTGAGTTGCTTTATAACTGCAACGGTCACATTTGAAAGCCTTTTTTCGAGAATGTAGTTTAACATTTGGCTGTAAGAAAAAAAGAACAAACAGATTAAAAATCGGTCTCACTACTTATTTGTTATAATTAACCAGAGCAGAATTAAGACAAATGGTTTGTCATCATTGAAAAATGTTACAATTTTAACTGTCTTAATTGAGTTTGTCTGGTCTTTTCAGGCGTTCAGTTGCACGGACTCAACTGAGCACCTGAAGATGCCGAAAGGCGAAACTCGGGTCGTTAATGACAAAAGTTGTGTGAACGCACATTATTTGAACGATTCAAATACTAAAATTAATAATACGATTTTTTAAACTTTATATTTCTCGATTAGACAATCATTTTAAAAAGATAAAGATATCGAGGCATGTGAGATGAAGGTATATCACTGTAAAAGGGCCTCGAAATTGATAGCAAGAAACGAAAAATTAAAAAGCACTGAACTATAATTGCTGTTTTAACCTCGAAACTTTGCTAATAACATATGGCGACTTACTAATATTATTTTAATTACAAGTCTAAAAATAAATATCTTTATTTTATAAAATACAACCCTGACAATCTACTTCTTATGCCAGATAAAAGAATTACCTTTTTCGACTGGTGATGTTTTTCTTGTTCAATTATTTTAGGGTGGACTTCAAGTGGCTCGTGTTTGATGTCAATTGAATGATCCTCATCATTGCAAATGTCATTCATATTATTTTGATGAGTATCGCAACCAATAGAATCCTGATAAGAGGATGACAGTAATTCGTGCTCTGGTTCTATTTTGATTTCCGTTTTAAGCTTCTTACTTAATTGTTACATGAAAACAAAAATAAAAAGATAAATATCATCACCCAGTTTTTTCTTTTGTGATAAACTTTAACGATCAAATACATATTATGGCGTGGCTACGAGGTAAAAAAGAGATTTCATTGTAGCTACGGCACCATTTGTAATTGAATAATGAAAAGCTAACAAACCTATTTTCCCCATCAAAGTTTAACGTAGAATGCCTAATGGCGTGCTGCTTCAGTATGTTTGACGATGGGAATATATCATCACAAATACGACACACGAAATTTTGTTCATTAAACACAGCATTTTCACATATAATAATGGCGACCATTTTCTGCTGCAATATTTCAGTTATTATGTTTTGTTCATGTATATGAGCTTTTGCTTGTGATTGATCCCAAGGCAGATTCATCGATGGTAATTCAGTGTGAGCCGTAGGGTTGACGCTGGTAGTTTGAAACTGAAACCAAAAATCAAATACAGCAGTACAAATAAGTTAACAAATTTATTTAAGTTTAAAAACAATATAATTCTACAGTAAACTCGGTTGGAAGTTATTTTAGGAACAGAAAACAATACGTGTCGTATGTTATTTTTTAACACTCGCGGCTCGGAGACAAGAAAAATACCTCTCTTCCGATGGGGGTCGTTTAGGGACCCCAGTGGTTTCCTCATTATTGGCCTTATTATTATGAATTTCAAAATGTTTGGACGTAAAAAAGACGTCATCCCAGCACACGTATGAAATCGCAGCTGACGAGATTTAGCTAATGCTATTTAATGTTATCTGTAATTCTTATCACGCCTTCTCATGTTGCCAGAACTTATATAAAATTAGGCATCGATATAAGTAAGATATTGTGTTTTTTTTTAAAATAGTATTTGAGGATACGTAAATTATTATCTTTAACTTCGCACACATCAATCTGTTTTTTGTTCTATTTTGAGGATCTTTTTTATTTAGTTGATTTTTTTCTTTCCTGTTTTATTTAATAGAGACGGAACTAGCGATCGAATATTTTATTTTCTTCTACAAAAGGTCCAAAAAACTATAATATAAGAATACCTTAATTATAAGCATTGTATCACGCATATTAAAATAGATATTTAAGATAATTTTGGGCTTTATCATCATCATCGTCCAAAGCAAACTTGACAAAATGACAATTTTTTGGGCTTTGAGAGGTTCGAGACATACGATCATGTAAAAAAAATTAAAAAATATTCTAACTATGACGTTTAACTTTGTTAACTTGACGATGTTTTATCACTTTACCTGCTTTTTGAAATCGGATGCAAAACTAGTCGATTCCTCGTTATTTTCTAAATCTCTGCAGTTTACCGTAGACTCTCTTGGAGCGACTTCCTCTTTGAAGATGGGCTGTCCGATATCGGTTTGAAATTCAGATTTGATACGATGGGAAGCGCCCTGAAATAATAATCAATTTAATCAAGACTAGCTGTAAACCCGTTGACCTCAACGGGGGGATTTTTGTTGCATTTTTAAGTAGTCAGAAAATTACGAACCTATTTATTGAATAAGCCGAAAATTCTAAAAATGAAATAAATATATCTCGGGGCATATGTCGCCAGCCCTGCCCTGTGGTATTTAAATTGTAAATTATTTAATTTTTGGAATAATGATTAAGTTTGCTAACAATCATTTTTCGCAGTAGCAGAAATCGACCTCGATGCATATATCGACAGCCCTGCAGTATTTTAATTGTAAATTATTTAATTTTTGGAATAATGTTTAGGTTTGCCAACAATCATTTTTCGTAGTAGCATAAATCGACCTCGGGGCATATATCGACAGCCCTGCAGTATTTAAATTATAAATTATTTAATTTTTGGAATAATGTTTAAGTTAGCTAACAATAATTTTTCGTAGTAGGAAAAATTTCGTAAATTATTGAATTTATGGAATAATGTTTAAGTTTGCTAACAACTATTTTTCGTAGTAGCAGAAATATCGTAATTTATTGAATTTTTGGAATAATGTTTAAGTTTGCTTACAACCATTTTTCGTAGTAGCTAGAAATTTCGTAAATTATTAAATCTTTGGAATAATGTTCAAGTTTGCTAACAATCATTTTTCGTAAAAGAAGAAAAAGGTACCCGAGGGCATCAGTACGGACACATTTGTGGTTTGTAAAAAGTGATTATTTTATCGACTATTAACCCTTAAAACTCGTAATTTTTTTCAAAGGTTGGTAGCGCCAACTCGTATTTAATTTTAGATTTTTCCGGAACATAATTTCTGAAAGTAAATTAAGAAAAAAACACCTTTTCCTTGGCTATTTTTTCAAAAATAAAATAAATAAATATGTAGAATATATTCAATTCATATTATAAATATTGTTTAGTAAAGAAAGAAGTCAAATATATGTTTCTGAAAGGTTCTAACCCAGCTGCACACATTTTACACCTATTGTATCAAAATCCTTCTAAGACTTATTAGTCATTACTTTAGATACTATCTTCATAGAAAAACATTTAAACAAGGATTGTTACTTATTGTCTGTAATAATTTACAATAATAAAGGTAACAATAAGTCCACAAATTAGGATTTGAAAACGATGGAAATTTTGTCATCTGACAGCCGATGTCATCCTAACCTCAATTGTATATAGCTAGGAAATTCGTAATAAACATTCGCGTTGCTAAGATACGTTGGGCGTACGCTGGTGTATCATTGGTTCAAAACCTTTTACTCAGCAGTATTTTACTCAAGTATTTATTCATTTTAATAAAATAAAACAAAACATTGTAATATAATATATTATTTGTCTGTAAAACTAATAAATATAGATAACGTTATAACGCTAGATATAATAAGAAATGAATTATATGGAAATCGTTGAAACACATGTTTTTCTGCATGAAAAGGACATCAGTACGGACACATTTGTGGTTTGTAAAAAGTGATTATTTTATCGACTATTAATCAGTGGCGGTTCCTGACCTAAAATCTTGGGTGGGCTAGAGAAAATCATATTTCTACTTCACCTTATACATTAATCTGCAAGCAAATTAACAAATACTACGATACTACTGCAATGCATAAATTATTATATAATAAAATCAATGCTAATGTAACTAAGAAATAATAGAATAATAACACGGAATCCTTTAATTCGTCTCTTTCAAAGTGAAATAACAAGTACCTACTAAAAGCAATACAGAACTGTCACACTGAAAGTCAATACCTGTCACTTTCATACAATACAACGATATTGGTTTTGTGTTTCAATGCATAAGTATGTGTAATGGGCTGAATCAGTTCAGCCCCCAACGATCAACAGAAGTTTGACAGATTAAAACACAATCCTTTGTGTTTGATGACGTTTCCGTACATACAAATATAAAAAAAATCTAATCGTGCTTGATTGCGCCCCAGTGTAAAGAAAAATTTCATGATATTGTCTGTGGTTACGGTCTAATCACATTACAGCCCCTGAGTGGTGTTGCCAGAGTGACGTTGCCTTTTCCCTGTGAAGTATTTATAGGGTTATTGTGCCGGCTCAGTTTAAAATTGTAATACAAAACACAATCGGGAATATGATTGTAGGTAGACGTAACATTGTCTTATATTGACAGAGGATAATTAAAACAAAGATATTAAGTATATTCATTTGGGAAAGGTTAGTTACGCTTATAAATGTATTTATTTTGTTCAGCGGCCGAATTGCTGTTCATTTTTATTCAGCCATCTAAAGTTTTGGGTGAAAAATGCAGGTCGGGCTTAGCCCACCTAGCCCAGTACCTAGAACCGCCACTGCTATTAATATATACTAGCTGTAAGCCCGTTGACCTCAACGGGGGGATTTTTGTTGCATTTTTAAGAAGTCAGAAAATTACAAACCTATTTATTGAATAAGCCAGAAATTCTAAAAATAAAATAAATATATCTCGGGGCATATATCGACAGCATGCCCTGTAGTATTTAAATTGTAAATTATATAATTTTTGGAATAATGTTGAGTTTGCTAACAATTATTTTTCCTATTAGCAGAAATATACCTCGTAAATTACCTAATTTTTGGAATAATGTTTAAGTTTGCTAACAACTATTTTTCGTAGTGACAAAAATTTCGTAAAATATTAAATCTTTGGAATAATGTTCATGTTTGCTAACAATCATTTTTCATAGTAGCATAAATCGACCTCGGCAAATATATCGACAGCCCTGCAGTTTTAAATTGTAAATTACTTAATTTTTGAAATAATGTTTAAGTTTGCTAATAATCATTTTTTCACATGCAAAATGGTATAAATTAATTGCACATTTTATCAAAACAAAACTATCAAAATGTTGACTGATTCTCCAAACAGAAATTGTTTTTTTTAAATATATATAATGATTTTTACTGAAGTTATTTTATTATACATACTGAAATTATGCTTTCGCCAACAACTAACAATACCACGTATGTACCTAGATTAAAAACAAATCTTGAAATATTGCGTCTTATATTTATTTTTTGAAAAACATATTTCGCTAGTCAATCGGATTTTGTTATTTTGGTAGCATTTATTTTCATACGATCAAGATGTACTGTGATTTAAAAAGAAAGTTTTCAAAAAAAAAGCTGTTATAAACCCAAAAAAAGCGCTCTAGGCTAGATTCGAACCGGCTTCCTACAGGTTAAGCCGGGCGCTCTATCAAACTATTTCGCTTACTTTATTTATATTTGTATTTGAGCATAAATTTACCTTGTCCAAAGCATAGACTCGTTTACTCGTTATTTAAAACAAAAGATACAAAACTTTTAAAGTATCGAGATAAATTCTAAATACCCTCTGTTAAAAAGTAAAATATTTAATAGCCGTCAGCATATGACACACATGGAATATTTGCATTTAACTGTCGAATCTATATTATGTAAAATATACCACAGTCATATTTGACAGACGTCACGATATTCCATTTTTGAATCTTGAATACAAACAATCGAAGTCAGTTTGTGAATCACAAATATCGTTCCATTTTCAAATGCTTGATTTATATAATGTATTTTTATCGCCTTGATATTTATGACGTTAGCTCAGTTGATAGAGAGCTCGACTGGTAATCCAGAGTTCTGTGTTCGATCCACGGTCGCGGCGTTTTTTTGTATGAAATTTTTTCAGCGATTTGTTTCGTCAAATAATAAACAGTGTATTGGGAAAATATGTCTTTAGTATGAATAAAAATATTGCGTCAGCGGAGCTTTGAGGAGGGAGGGGGAAGGGGCAGGGGGAGGGGAAATCGCGGACAATCATGCAATCATGCAATCATACGGACATTATCGAGTATTAATATATAGATAGAGAATTGTTTTTGGATTTTTGTGTTATGATGCATTTTCAATAAAAACAAAACATACAAAGTTTTACTACCAATGCCATTAAGCAAATACGAGATTCTTCATTAAGAGTGTCTCAGGAAGCCACAAATATAGGCGATGTTGTAATAAGGGATAATTATCTTGTGCATTTATAAGCGTAAAGAACGAGGACACTACAAATAATGCAAAATTATGAAACATGGAAGACAGGAAACGATTATTCAAGCGAAATATCATTCAAATATCTGTCTGAAAGAGTCTCCATATGTTATCAAAAAGTTATTTCCTCATATATAAACGAACGATTCATACAACAATTCTGAAATACGGTACTTATATTACGTAATTTGCGTAAACGACAATGTGGTCATTTCCTATATGGTAAAAGAAATATGGATACTCACATTTAGATTAACGGTGCAGAAAAAGAATTAACACTATTAGGCATATGTACGTAACAAAAATCGACTGAAAGATAACCTCAAAAGTATCCAGGGCTTCCGGTCGCACAATTGGTACTTGATACCAACCGTCGTCTGGTGGATGACCTTCTTCATTGTATTCATGATCGACTGGTTCTTTTTTAACTTCCATTTTTGTTAAATACACTGGATGAATCTATTGAACAATTGGTAAATTCAAGGACGCCATTAGTGTTCGGGCTGTCCCAATAAGGTGACGTGTAGACTCTGACTTCTAAGTTTCTCTAAGTTTGCGCACGGAAATGCGATGACCGTTGAAACTAAATTTGCAACCCCCCCTCCGCAAAGCGCATTCTACTTACCTCACTTAGTCCATGAGTTTAGTCTGTATTGAAAAGTCGTGCCGTCATCATACTGATTATCGCTTCAATCATGCCTAAACCTTGGCGCTCTCAAGCTAAAAATATCATCGCCAATGTAACTAAGTTTTGTAAAGAATAAAAGTTAAACGGATCACCATTAATTCCACTGGAAAAAGCAAATGAACGAATTGCAAAAATGACAGCTATGAAATCACACTATTACCAACTTCTAAAAAAAATCCCCAATTGTAAAAATTTGGGAAATTTATAAACTTTGATTTAATTGCGAGTCAAAGTATTATTTGTTTTTATTAAACAATAAATAATAAAATAACTGTTTTTTATACACACTTTGTATATTAAATATTTTTAGCAATATATAAATGGCTTATTTTAAAATATGAACGAATCCTAATGGCCTTTTCCAAAACAGCTCTCTTTTGCTATTTCATTTTTGTTAATGTGATGTAAGTGTAAGAACAATTGTAAATATAAAAAAGATGTGAGTGTAAGAACAATTTAAAATATAAAAAAGATGGTCAATACAGGAGACAAGCTTATAAAATCACTCACAAAACATAGGCTATGAAAAAAAGCTAGCATAATAGACGATTATGATTTTGCCATCAGGCAGAGTTCAATCTTTTTACAAACTAAGAAAAGAAATACCGACGCTTTGTCCAAGTCTTTTAATGGTTTTAAAAACCGATATAAATTATCAAGGCAAACCATAGTACATATTGAAACTCATTTACTGTTTATATTAAAAACGTATATATTTTTTTGAGTATTATTAGGGAATAAAGATTTTCAAATTTTGGTAATCTTTTTTTCCGACTGTTGTACCGGAAATGCATGCAGCGCCACGGTCCCGCACGCACTGCTATAGCGGTCACACAGTTTGGTGACGTGTTTAGTTTGGTGACGTGTCTTTATTGTTTATGGTATTTGTGATTAATTATATATAATAATGCGAGTTGAAATTTGTTACCGGTTATGAGAGTTAAATTAAATTACCTGTTTATATGCTTTTTATATCTGAGATATAAATGCCTACAAATTAATTTTTGTACTGCCTTTAAGTAAGTCGTTGTGCACGGCTTTACTGTCATTTTTTGTCAACAGTTGCATTATTTTTTACTATTTTATTAATGCTTAATAAGTAATATAGGTAATAGTGTATTTTTTACTTGAAGTTTATGGCTGTTTTCATTTTCAATTGATGGATCGAATAATTTTTGATTTCTCATAGTAGATTCATCCACAAAGCGGCATTAAATAAAAATCAAAATCTTGACAATGTATTTGTTTTATAGTCAAAAGCTTATCCCATTTCAACTAACGGTCTCTTTGACAAGTAAATCAATACGCTCACCGACGATTGCTAGAGAGTAGACAAAATGAAAAAAAAACAATGGTTTCCATACTAGACCATTAATTTTTGACAAAATATTTCAATAGAATGCCTCTCCACATTTTTAAAAAATATTTTTTTTTTTTGTCAAGGTCAAATATGTCAATGGCCGAGTCTTTTTTGATTTTCAATTCTCTCTTGACGGTCACCATTTTTCGAAGATCAATTTTTTTTTCAAGGTCAAAAAAATTCTTCATGGCAATGAATCAATCATCAGTGTCTTTTCATTTTATATGGGGAACTGTGGAGCCTAGCTCCAATCTCCCTTTCATCTTTGGTTTTTTTTTTTTTTTTTAAATGTTGTGGACCCAGTTTTATTATTCTATTTTTTTTTATACATAATTGTTTTTTTTGTGCGTTTATCTATTGTTTTTTTTTTATAGAGAGTGATAGGGGGTTTAGGAGAGGGAAAGGGAAGGTAGCATATATGCGAGGAGGGGGAGTGAAAGGTAAGAGGAGGTTACAATTTAATGTTATATGATCTATAAAAAAAAGAAAGTTTCTTTTCTTTTTTTTTCTGTCTTCTTTTCGGCCGCGCGATTACGGCAACCAGGCATGTCAGTGGTGGGGCCGGAGGGGAGCTAGGGCGGTTTCAGGAGGACTTTCCTTGGCCGCGCTATGTCAGTGTGCGGGTACTCAACGTAATCGTTGAGTAGGGCTTTTACGGTGTCGTTTGGATGATTCGTCATGTCGCTGTAGAATTTCTTCGACAGCTTCATGACGTGATCGAGAATTGGGGCTGTGTTAGTGTCTCTATGTAACGTGGTGCCTCGCACGAACCATGGAGCACCTGTCATCGTGCGAAGCGCCTTGTTTTGTATTGTCTGTAGTGTCTGGATATGATGCATTGCCTGCGTGTGCCCATATTGAGCATGCATAGGTCATTATTGGTCGTGTAATCGTGGTATACAGTAGTAGCTTGCGTTACTATTGTGTCCTAGCATGGGATAGAGTTGGCCCATGATAGTTGATGCCTGTTTTTTTTTTGCAGTTATGTGACTGCTGAAGTAAAGTCGCGAGTCTAAGGTGAGTCCAAGGTATTTAACCTTTTTGGCCCACGGGATGTTTGTGTTGTGCATCCGAATGCTTTTAATATTCTTATCATGTCTGTTAGTTCTGCGACTGAAGGTCACTGCAGTACTTTTTTCCGGATGGATCTTAATGCGCCATTCGACGCACCAGGCGTGTATGTCCTCGCTTGCCTTTTGTACAAGCGCGGTGGCTCTGTTTCTATTTAGCGATCTTGCTCGGATGGCTGTATCATTGGCGTATTGTGCAATGATTGTTTCATTGCTACCGGGAATGTATGTTGGAATAGGAATATCACGAGTATAAAGGTTCTACAACAGGGGTGATAAGCCGGATCCCTGTGGCACACCTGCTGTTGGCGTTCGCGTCGTCGATTTTTCGCCGTTAACTTTCACGCGGAAAGTTCTGTTTGACATGAATGAGTTTATTAGTTTAATCATCGGTTGTTCGAGGCCGGCCTCGGAAAGTTTAACAGTCATACCTTCATGCCAAACCTTATCGAAGGCTTTGGCTATGTCTAGAAACAGGCCTGTAGTGAAACATCGGCGGTTAAAGCCTTCGGTGATGTGTTCAACAACTCTAAGTAATTGGTGGTTTGTGGAATGTTTGGTTCGGAAGCCGTGTTGCTCATCCGGTATGAGTTTTTTTTCCGATACAAATTCTTCCAGTCGGGATTTAATTACAAGCTTACCCATCGTCGGGAGTAGGCTGATGGGTCTGTGATTTTCTGGAATTGCAGGTGGTTTGCCTGGTTTGGGAATGAGAATGACGTCCGCGACTTTCCATGCGTTCGGAAAGTGTTGGACGAGTAGGCATGCATTTATGATCGATTTGAGTGCTTCGACACCGTTCTCGGGAAGGTTTTTAAGCTCGTTATGTTTTATGTCATCGTTGCCGGGGGCTTTACGATTCAATACAAGTTTGATTCTAGTTTCTATCTCGCCCGTGGTTGCGGGTTCGATAGATGTCGCGGATGAAGATGTAATCTCTTCAGTGATTCTAATGTATTTAGCGGATATGTTTTCTATGCGGTTTTTAAGCGCAAGGTCGTTGGGGTCGAATGCATTCGGAGAGAATTGTTTCTCGAGTGATTCCGCGAAGGTTCATATTAATACAGCATGTAGATAATGCTACGCTTACAACTGCCTCGTTATCACCTTGGTTTAACCAAAAGACGACACTTAGAACTTTGTTGTACTCAGCTCGCGATATTTTGATTGAACTTGTTTGGTTTATTGTTTTTTAGTTTGAAGGCTTTCGTCTCTTGGTAACTGTAACGGTTGGGTGTTTTAATAGATGTAAAGTTATCTCAAACCTTTAAAGCCCCGTACGGGACCAGTGATTGTGGAACATTTCGCTATCGATTTACACTGATTTATGATAATAATATTCAAAATATGAATATTAGCTTACATAAATGATACCGATCTATAATTTTATTATTAGTTTCGATTTGTATTTTCAATATTTTTGTCATATTGAGTAATATAAACATCTAAGTTAGAAGGTCGACTCTTGGAATAAGCGTTGTGTTAGGCGGGCCGTAATAAACCAGCTTTAGCCACACCATACAACATATTTCAACGGGTATACAGATTTCTTTCCATACCTCAAAATTCTCTATTTTTTTCTAATTTTATGGTTTAAATTTTGTCCTATGTTTTATCGTCTTAATTTTTTAACTTAAATGTATAATACTATAAAATGTGAAAAATTGTAAATAAAGCATTCGTTAATTATAAACAATCTTTTGTTTTGCTAATGCTTTTTATTTTACCCACATAGGCTGACTAGTATTAGAGATAAAATTATTTTTATAAAAGCTACGGGTCGTGCAAATATTTCGCAAAAAGTCCACAGCCGTTTAATGGTTAAAGATTTTATCGGTTCGACCTTTTTTGGGCTGCATTTCAAATTGACATAAATGGTTGCCTGTATTAGCAGATAAAAAACTGTCACGAGAGAATCACGATTGAAAAGATAAATGTTTACAATGAACTAAACAATGCAAAGTTAAACTAATTTAATACTAAGCAATTAACAAACCAGATTTTTTATTGACCCAGCCAGTTCCAACGTCTCTCCATAACCACTGACGTGACGGGACGCTCCCTTATCTCTGAAGGGAGCGTACAAGACAGCGTTCCGTCAGATCAGTGGTTATGGAGAGACGTTGGAACTGGGTGGGTCACTGGGATGCCTCCGGAAAACCTCAATCCTACCTGCCTTTTCTTTCGACCGGTGAGATTCCGGCATCCCGGACGTCCGTCGGGTACTATCCATAGGATGTACTCAGTGGAACTGAGGGATGCTGGCATGTCATGGGAGGAAGCAAAGCAATTGGCGGGAGTGAGGGAAACATGGAGGTGCCGCGTGGCGGCCATATGCTCCACATAGGGAGCGAACATGGCCAAAGATTTATAATTGAATAAAGAGGATAATTTAAATTTAAGTTAAAGCTAGAGAGGTGTTTGTGATGTAAATTTACTTTGAGTTAATTTCAAGACACAATTTTTCGTATGATTGTCAATTTAAAAATGTTTGGCGCACTGGCTCGAGATGCTATGCCAAGATCTTGATTAATTCAATATGTTTTCAACTATTGGATATGTGAAAAAATGAAATCTATTTAGCGAAAAAGGGAAAAAATCCAAGCATCTAAGACTTAAAAATAAAGCACGCTATCAGATTTACTTATTCCACAGTTATAAGTTAATGTTCACGACTGCTTTCGCTCATCACTAGCATTATCTCAGCTTATTGGAAATTTAAGCAAAACTAGGACTTCATATTAATACAGCATGTAGATAATGCTACGCTTACAACTGCCTCGTTATCACCTTAGCTTAACCAAAAGTCGACACTTTGAACCTTGTTGTACTCGGCTCGCGATATTTTGATTGAATTTGTTTGGTTTATTATTTTTTGGTTTGAAAGCCTTCGTCTCTTGGTAACTGTAACGGTTGGGTGTTTTAATAAATGTAAAGTTATCTTTAAAGATTTTATCGGTTCGACCTTTTTTGGGCTGCATTTCAAATTGACATAAATGGTTGCCTGTATTAGCAGATAAAAAACTGTCACGAGAACAACGATCAAAAGGAGAAATGATGTAATACCCGAAAAAGAAGACGAGTCAGTGAATAGTCAACGACATACGAGCATATCTTAAGAAACAAAGCCAGTTTCGTCCATGAAATTTATTTATTAGGCATTCGCAATCAACAAACAATTAACATTATACAAAAGTATTTTAAGTAAAATGTAACAATTCAAAATAAATAAAGGGGTAAGGTGACAGATTAAGAGAAAAAATCATTTTATTTGCAACCAAAACATATGAAAACGTTTACCAAACAGTTGTCAACAAAATGCGCTGCAGACTTAAAAAACTCATTATTTCAAACATTAAAACGTTTTTCTACCAAAATGTATTGTTTTGTGGGTCTTAAATGTGCACCAGCATGTGACATTTCATGCCTTTTTAATCTACTAGACACGGCTGTTCTATAACTGCATTGGTCACATTTGAAAGGCTTTTTTCCAGTGTGACACTTTATGCCTTTTTAAATCAAAAGACCGAATTGTTCTATAACTGCATTGATCACATTTTAAAGGCTTTTCTCCAGTGTGTGACATTTTATGCGTTTTTAAGTGATTAGACTGAGTTGTTTTATAACTGCATTGGTCACATGTGAAAGGCTTTTCTCCAGTGTGTGACATTTTATGTCTATTTAAATCTCTTGACCATGCTGTTTTATGACTGCATTGGTCACATTTGAAAGGCTTTTCTCCAGAGTGTGACATTTTATGCGTTTTTAAGTGATCAGAGCGAGCAGTTTTATAATTGCATTGGTCACATTTGAAAGGCTTTTCTCCAGTGTGTGACATTTTATGCGTTTTTAAACTTCTAGAAAGAATTGTTTTATAATTGCATTGGTCACATTCAAAAGGCTTTTCTCCAGTGTGTGACATTTTATGCGTTTTTAAACTTCTAGAAAGAATTGTTTTATAATTGCATTGGTCACATTTAAAAGGCTTTTCTCCAGTGTGTGACATTTTATGCGTTTTTAAACGACTAGGACAAGTTGTTCTAAAACTGCATTGGTCACATTTGAAAGGCTTTTCTCCAGTGTGTAACATTTTATGCCTTTTAAAGTGAGTGGACTGATTTGTTCTAAAAGTGCATTGGTCACATTTAAAAGGTTTTTCTCCAGTGTGTGACATTTTATGCCTTTTTAAATGACTAGAAACAGTTGTTCTATAACTGCATTGGTCACATTTGAAAGGCTTTTCTCCAGTGTGTGACATTTTATGCGTTTTTAAATGACCAGCCTTAGCAGTTCTATAACTGCATTGGTTAATTTTGAAAGGTTTTTCTCTAGTGTGTGAAATTTTATGAATTTTTATGTGACTAGACCGAGTTGTTCTATAAGTGCATTGGTCAAATTCCTTTTTTCGAGAATGAAGTTTAATATCTGACTGTAACGAAAAAGAGAGGGCAGATTAAAAATCGCATCGGTCTTACTACTTCTTAATTAAAATTAACCAGAGCAGAATGAAAAAAATGGTTTGTCATTATTGAAAAATTTTAAATTTCAACTGTCTTAATTCAGTATTACTAGTTTTCAAGTCATTAAAAATGAGTTTGAGACAAAGAAAACGAAAGTTTAGCATTAGTGACAGTTATGTCTGTAATCAAAACAACATTTTAATCATATCTGATTCGATGCTCTGAATACACTTTTTATTAATAGATATGTTGCTCAAAATACCATTGTGACAATATTATTAATATTATTTTAATTACAAGGCTAAAAATAAATATCTTTATTTTATAAAATACAACCCTGACACTCCATTTCTTATGCCAGAATATAGAAATACCTTTTTCGACTGGCGATGTTTTTCTTGTTCAATTATTTTAGGGTGGACTTCAAGTGGCTCGTGTTTGATGTCAATTGAATGATCCTCATCATTGCAAATGTTATTCATATTATTTTGATGAATATCGCAACCAATAGAATCCTGATAAGAGGATGACAGTAATTCGTGCTCTGGTTCTATTAAGATTTTTGTTTTAAGCTTCTTACTTAATTGTTACATGAAAACAAAAATAAAAAGATAAATATCATCACCCAGTTTTCCCTTTTGTGATTTACTTTAACGATCAAATACATATTATGGCATGGCTACGAGGTAAAAAAGAGATTTCATATTAGCAACGGCACCATTTGTAATTGAATAATGAAAAGCTAACAAACCTATTTTCCCCATCAAGGTTTAATGCAGAATGCCTAATGGCGTGCTGCTTCAGTATGTTTGACGATGGGAATATATCATCACAAATACGACACACGAAATTTTGTTCATTAAACACAGCATTTTCACATAAAATAATGGCGACCATTTTCTGCTGCAATATTTCAGTTATTATGTTTTGTTCATGTATATGAGCTTTTGCTTGTGATTGATCCCAAGGCAGATTCATCGATGGTAATTCAGTTTGAGCCGTAGGGTTGACGCTGGTAGTTTGAAACTGAAACCAAAAATCAAATACAGCAGTACAAATAAGTTAACAAATTTATTTAAGTTTAAAAACAATGTTATTCTACAGTAAACTCGGTCCCCATTTGTTTTCCCGTTCAATTTATATGGTCTCTGGTATAATTTATGACACAGATATTTAACATTAAACAAATCAAAAGGGACTTGTCAGGCGCAAGGTAACCAAATAAACATAAACAGAAGAAATGAAATACAATTTGACAACAATAAAATGATTAAAAATATTTTTTTTGTTTACCTTTATAGACTGGTGAAGAGTGTCGAGTGCTTCGAATTTGATGTCGATTGAATATTCATCATTACAGATGTCATCCATATTGCTGCTTAAATGATCGCATTCATAAGGATTATCTGGTGTATTTGCTGACTAGGGATTCTGTGTCGAGACGTCCCGGGACTTTTAAGCTTATTTGTCCCAAAAGTCCCGGTACTTTGTTGTTGAATGTCCCGGAACTTAAGACAGCCAAATTTTACATTTTAATTTTGAAAAAACCATTCTAACAAAATAAAATTGGATGGAAGCAATCGCTAATGTGACCTTAAAAGTTAATTTTGATTTTTTAAAAATTTACATTGGTGCCTATCTTCGAGATCAGTTTTTGAAAAAATGCATTTTATTCAGGCTAAGGATTAAAGGCCGGGGTTTTAACAAAATTAAGTATGCAAATATAAAAGGGACCTTATGAAAGAAACAGCTGTTTAGATTTATAATGGTAGAAGTTTCAAATAACATCTATTTATATATTGTAATACGAAACAACCATTTTCGATGGGTAGAGACATGCAGAAATACAAAAAAACTTAGACACGTGTTCGCTTAACTCAATAGTTCAACAATTTGAAGCTTGAGATAATCGCACAGAATTCCAAGAAATAATGAAGCCGATAGTTATTTCTAGAAAATGATGTTATAAATCAAGGCGGATTATAAATGTTTTATTATCAACAGTTCAACTGGGACTAATTGTTTTTCGAAAAGAATACAAGAAAGATCAATGTTTTGGAAAAACAATGTTGCAACAACGTTTATTGCAAAAATAAGAAATCGGCTGTCTGATTCGTCATTAAATTCATTACTATTTTTAAAATCATAGTTTGATAAGCAAAAATAAAATATTAACTTTTGTGTAAATAATACATACTATGTATGATTTGAGGTTCTGATTTCATTATTGAATTAATTTAATATTTTCATTTTTAATAAATAAATGTGTTCAATAGATGTATTTATTTTAATTAACGCATACTTTCGACGGCCTTTTAAAGTGCCTACGAAAGAAAATATACGTTAACTGCGTAAAAAACGCTCAAAAAAAATAGTTTAATTGAAACAAAATATTAAAAAACGTTTAGAAGAAAGATATTTCCATTTATGTTATTAGAAATTTGTTTAAATCAATTTATATTCGCATAAAAAATATAACTGTAGCAAAAACAAATTACAAAATATTATAATTAAATGTTCATACCTGATTTTCACTATTTTTCAGCTGTATTGTGATTTGTGAAGTAACGGTCATAATTTTACCCAATTCATTGTTATTTTTTCAATACATGCATCGTTATCATTACTTTTTAGTACATACATACAAATATTTAATTTTAATAAATTTATAATTTAACTGAAGGGGAAATAAAAGTCCCAAGTCCCGAGAAGTCCCGGGACTTTGACTTTATCACGTCTCGAGTCCCGGGACTTTGAAAAACCCGAGACTTCAGAGTCGTCTTCAAGTACTATGTTGACATTAGTTTGAAGCTTAACTCTGAATTGTCGCATGAAAACAAAGAATAAATGAGCATGATGAATAAAACTTGACTGTTTCTGCATATGTGTTATTGATTGAATTGTCATTAACTTGGTAGACATTTATCGTAAAAAGGTGAAAAATAACGTGAGTTTTTACATCCATTTTATTATTGTAAAAAATATATATTTTGAGCCAAATATAAAATGACAGCAATGATATCATATCACAGAAACACTTTTGAGCGCCCTGCGGAGCTAATTAATTGCTTATTTTACTCACCTGCTTTCCTCATCCATTTTTAATTTAGCATGGCTAGCAGCATGCTGCTCAAGTAAGTGTGATGATGGGAATATTTCATAGCAATCCCTGCAAACAAAGTTTCGCTTGTGGAAAACACCGTTTTTGAGATTTATTACTACGTTTATCTCCTGCATTAAAAATTCTTTTTTATGCACTTGGTTTATGTCAGACAACGTAGATGCATCGGTTTGAGTCGAACTTATCGCCAGGGGTTCAATGACATTATAAGAGTTGGTATGGGTCGTTTGAAACTGAAACAAAACAAAAGCGCCATTAAAAGCCTACAAAAACTGATTGAATCCAAAAGATATATTCACTTTTCCCCGGACTTGAGCCCAGACCATTCCAATTACCAAAGACCACGAAAGATGACAATCGTTAAGTTCATGTCCAGTCGTAACCTGTGGCCCAATTAAAGGTTTTGTGTGGCTTTTTCGAGGTTTCGAACTGTCCATACTTACACATTGCATTATATATATATAGACAGTGCTTGCCGACTGAGCAAAAAAAATTGAACGTGGCGTAGCCTTTTTTAAGGCACCTGTCTTTGTCTCTCATATGATCCTTATTAGGGCAATAAATCGGAAATATGGAGTAAAGTGGCCGTCAGACATTCAATTCGTTATTTTAGCTGGACATTGAGTTACAATCGCATAGAAATTGAAGTTAACTGCGGAAGCAAAAGCGCTTAAAGCCTGTTGATCTGGAAATATTTCTGATTTTTGAACGAAATGTTTATATCTCGGGTAATATATATCATTTTATTTTCACAAAGAAGCTAGTAGCAAAAACTGCTTTAATTTCATACAGTACCAAAGTGCTAAGCGACTTTGTCTTACTGATATACTATTTTAAAAAATATCAACGGACATAACCTCAAATAAATGTTGCACGTGTTAACAACGTTGGAACCATGACAATGTATTTATATGATATTTTTTAGACTACAGAGTGACTTAAGGTTACCTTATAAATCTCTTGATGGTCTGCTTCGTCAACAATTCCTTCTTGCTTTGAGAGCGACTCGACCTTGATGTCAATCGAGTATTCCTCATTCAAGATAGGAGTATCATTGTTTTGTCGACTATCGCTGTTTTGGTCGTTCTCAGATGAATCAATCGACAGTAATTCATCGTCTGGTTCTATTTTGATATCCATTTCCAAACAATTGTGATGCAGAGAATAGAAATCAATGCACAAGCTTTATATGAGATAGTGTTCTCATAGACAATAATTATAAATATTTTGCTCAACTTTTCATAGACAATGAGTCGATGGATGTTATACAAAATGTAATGTTTTCCTACCGAAATTTATATCGCATAATTCATCAGTGATCTTCATTATAATGTGTGTATTTTGCTGTCATCAAATCAAATAAATTTTTAGTCATGGCATTGTTTTTTGCTTTTTTTTTTGTGTAAATAACCGTGTCCTACTTGTAAAAATGTTGTATTTTTTTACTTATATCATTAGTATGACATTTCAAATTAAATTTATCCTGTATATCATATATAAAAAATATTATTTGCCACGTAGAATACCTATAAGATAAATAGGTAATGTGTATATTTTAAGTTTTCGAACGTTTACAACTTAATCCATAACATAATAAAAATATGAATCGTATCTCATAAATACATTTAAAACGCATTCAGAAATTTCAACATTGCATAAAACGTTTTTTAGAGACAAACATTACGACATGTCAGAACATAATATCGTCGGTGTTCAGCCAAAAAGCTTTAAGTCATAAAACCTTGTTTCGAGATAATCGACTTTTAAGATTTTCATGAAATTGAAACCTCTCTATTTCTACACCTGAACCTTTAATTGTTAAACTGACAATTTTATGACACTATTCAATTATCTGAGAATCCGATTTGATAAAAACAAAGTTCATTTTATAGTTATAAAATTAAGTTTTTCGAAATTATCAACAAAAAGAAAACTTAAAGTCTTTTACCTGTCCACTTTTCGTGTTTTTACGGTTGTCAAAAAGTGAACTGTCAAATTTACGAAGTAATGGCAGAGTAATAATGAGTCATATAAATGAATTAATGTAATATAAATAAGAAATTTATATATAAATAGCATCCATGTATGATAAAGTCATAATACAATTCGAATTTTATGATTTTTGATTAATAAATGTAGAAAATTTTACATTCCCAATTCTATAACCTCACTTCATACGACTCAACTAAATTCTCAAGTTATTTTGAATATACGTCTTCATTTTTATCTTAATAATATACTTACCTTAATTTGCGTACTTATATAGGATTGTAATAATAAATTATTACTAATGACTGATAGTATATGTGATGGAATTCAAATTAAAATTCTCATTATGAAAAACAATTCTCTCAAAAAGTGAAACATTTGTTTGTATCAATAACACATTTTTTTATTAAAGTTACTTATGTAAGGCAGACACTTTTATGTTAGAATTAAAGACATGTAATATAAATTAAATACAAATAATACATAATGTAGAAATACTCCATTATGTTAACAATTAAAAGATAAAAATCTTGGAAATCTATGAAAGCATACAAAGATAGAGCAATCAAATATTTTAGGTAGTTTTGCAGATTTTACAACTCCACTTTTGTTTTCATAAGATAAGCTTTGATTCATCTTCTTTTTTTGTACATTGCATTTCCATCCTAAAGGTTTACGTTTATTCAAACGTTAAGGTCGGGGTGCAATTACTTGTACTATAATGTTGTTATTTTTTGTAACGAGTACAGATATCTGCAGTTGATTGGCAACCTTCATTATAAATGAAATTGTTTGCTTTATCCTCATTGATTCCTTGCTGAATGATTTCTGTAAAATAACAAAATAAACACAGCATTAAATTTGAATCGTTCAAATCTGATATTGAAATTACATCAAGCAATTCACCGACATCCTTAATTAAATGTTATGTTATTCAATTTGATTTAAGTTGCAGTAAATTATTGTTTACTTTTTATATTATGTGAGTAATTATTTATCTTAAAATAAGATAATATTGCATAAGCATAGGCAACATTCGAACATATTAAATATAGAAATGTATAAAAATGGAGACATGAGATTATTATAAACTGAACGGAACAGTGAGTAAGAATTAAGGATAATCATGATTGGTGAAGACAAAGGACAACTAGAGACCAAGAGATCATAACTAGAATAGTCCTTTGGTGTATCCAACAAGCAACTAAAGACAAACACGAAGAGTTGAAAGATAAAGATTGAATAGTGTTGATATAATAATAGTCAAATATAAGTGTTTACCAATATCATTCTTATTTGGTCAGTTAACCTATAGTTCTTCATCCATATCACATGAGTCATGGTATTTAGGGCATATTCTCCAAGTCACCGTGATGTTTTTCAGTCAAATTTCTGGAATTATATTCATAAACATCAATAACGTTATCATAAAGATGTATGCAAGTGTAGGCTTAAATTCACATTTTTTCATATAACTGGAATCTTCCCTATACCAATGTTAAACCAATAATGGAGGGATGAATCAAAGTATTGTCGTACAAACCTGCTTCACTATAATGTATGATGGATTAATACACTTCCTAGTGTCATGCATGCCTTACGAAATTTTTGTTTTCTTCGTTAAACGGTAAAGTAGTGTTCTCCATGGATTGCTATCCACATCACTAGATTTTTCATCTGGAATATAAAATAAACGTACGGTGTTAACAATTTCATTCAAATGTCTAGTAATTACAACAAAGAAACACTGTGTCAATACAAAAACAATAAATTGTAAAGCAAACGTCATTATGAGGTTATGTTAAATTAAGTGACTTACCTTTTATATTTATTACTATTTTAATCGACAGCTCCCACAGAAACCATTTTATTTCGACGTAAATTGGTACATGGTATATAAATAATTATATAAAATACGATTAAATCCAAAACACAGGATAAAACAAGAGAGCGAACTGTCAAAGTAGCTCGACCATAAACATTAAGTCAACGGAATAAACAGCAATTCACCAAAATTCTTACAGCTAAAAAGCTTCAAGTAAGTTGAAGCTTTTTACCAGTCCTAACTGTCAACGGAATTGACTTAGTGTTGTATTACTTTTTTAAATAACAAAATAAATAAATGGAATCTAGGTGTGTTTGTTTTTTCATATGATAGAGAATGTTTTAATCTATCGTTCTGCATTCATAACTCAAAACACCCATTTTTCGACTTAAAGCTTTTTGGCTGAACACCGACGATATATTCTACAGAAAAGAATTAGACCTAAGGACCAGATGTGAAAAAATATTTACAATGGAAACCTGTGCCGGTCATGAGCATTGGAAAAACAGACTACCAACTACTTTACCGTTAATCATTTATCAAAGTATGTTGATATTTTTGGTAAAAATACAGATGGACGTCGAATATTATTTGGGCAATAATACAAAATTACATTTCTTAGGTGTAAGTAGATATGTATAATAATAATTGTCGAGTGACTTGTGTCTTATTGGCTGCACTGACACGACGGTCTTTTGATTCAAACGTCAAATAATATTCAACGTCCATCTGAGCGATTACCGAAATTTCGGTACACACTTCAAATGGAATATAGAAATCGATAATATGAAACCTATGAATTTAAGATTTAAAAATCTACGCTGAATTACTAGAACAAACTAATCAGTGATAATACGAGGGCTTAAAGGTTAACAACGTTATCAACCAAAAGTGTTTGCTATTTCGCATTCTCGGGTACATAACAATCAAGTAAAATTGAATGAATCTTTTCTAGTATCTTTAGTCAGTAGAAGTTAACTGCATACAATTGCCATCGAAATTGAATGCCAACAGATTGTATAAGGTATAAGCGTTGTAACAAAGCAAACCGATCTACATGGACAGCTGTCATTTTTGGAGTCAAACCATTAATTTATTGTCAAGAAATAAAAGCTGATTTATCATTTTGGTTTAGGGACATTTCAGTGCTATATTTTGAGAAAGAAAACAATTAAAATAAGTTTTCGTTGGATATTGTATTGGATAGCGCTGTTCGCCTTGTTGATATGTGTTCATGAGGTGTGGACATGGCTTTATCAAAAAGCTTGACATACTCAATATAGCTGGTAGTGTCATATTAAATGGAAAACGAATAGAGGGCAGCTATTGGTTAAATTATTTAGCGGTGCTGCGGGAGATAAGAAAACAAAAAAGTACATTTCTCTCTTAATTTATTTACAATATTTAAAATATAATATAGATAGTAAAATCAATTAAACCCGCATAACGGGTCACAAATTTTAACTCGCATTCAATAATAATGACCATAAACAATAAAAACACGCCACTCTATTGTCTATTACTAAAGCCCGACGCCTATTGGCGTTCGTGAATATATCAATTGTTTAATGATTTTATCTAGTGTATTAAAAATATGGAAGTTAAGAATGAGCCAGTTGATCGAGAATACAATGAAGATGGTCATCCGCCAGATGACGCTTGGTCTGACTTACCAACTGTGAAACCAGAATCCCTGGAAACTTTTGAGGTAATCTTTCTGTCGATTTTTGTCTTTAGCAGTTTAGTATTATGCCGATTATATAATCTTCATACCTATATATTAAAAGCGGGTTAGTCAATTTCTTATGCGTAATTAGTTTAATAGTGTAGGTAAGTAACAAAATTTTACTCATGTACAATAGAAATAATCATTAAAACCATAAACAATAAAAACACATCACTCTATTGTCTATGCCAAAAGCTGGACAAGTATGGGCATCTATGAATTATTATTTTTTAAATGATTCCATCTGGTGTTTAAAAAAAAATGAATAAAATAAATATAAAATCATGAAGAAGGTCATCCACCAGATGACAGTTGGTATCAAGTACCAATTGTAGAACCAGATATTTTTAAGGTTACCTTTCTGTTGTTTTTTGTCCATAGTTATTATATCTTGGCCTATGATTGTCAATTCTTGTTATGCACCGTCAATATCAATGAAATTATGTAAACACGTTCATTCACTTACGTGAAATACGGAATATTCGAACGAAAATGAATGATATTATAATCGTTTCCTGTTTCCCCTTGTTCTTTGATATTTTTTCATTATTTGTAATTAAGTTTCCTTGTATAAGTGCATCGTTATATGCCGCATATATCAATCATACAGTTAGCTTTTTAACAAGGATTGATTAGTTAATAACTAGTCCCATCCTAGACAATGTTCCATATGACACAGGGTTAGCTGTTTGGACAATCTTTCCATCGGAAGGCCATCTCAACAACAGAGTAGCACAACTTAAATAATTTATTCATTAAATATTTAAATAATAATGTTGTTGAAGAATACATTTTTCAGACAACGGAATAAAAAAGTAAATCTTTGTTAAATATTTCCGTTTCTAAGCTCAAGAAATGCGACCCCAATACCCACATTTTCTTAAATATCTTTTTTAATATGGGTGATACAATGTTTATAATTAAGTTATTCTTATATCATAGTTTTTTGGACCTTTTGTAGAAGAAAAAAATAATATTCGATCGCTAGTTCCGTCTCTTTTAAATAAAACAGAAAAGAAAAAAATCAATTGAATAAAAAAGATCTTCAAAGTAGAACAAAAAACGGTTTAATGTGTACGAAGTTAAAGATAATAATTTATCTATCCTCGAATACTATCCTCAAAAAAAACACTATATCTATCATACATCGATGCCTAGTTTTATATAAGTTCTGGCAACATGAGAAGTCGCGATAAGCATTACAGGTAACAGAGAGATAAGCGGTCGCTCGTAAAATAGCATTTGCTAAATCTCGTCAGTTGCAAATACATATTTGTACTGAAATGACGTCTTTTTTACGCGCAACTTAAAATATGATTATTTATTAAAAAACCACGGATTTTTATAACATAGACTAGACTATTTTTACTATTATTTACCTTAGACTATTTTTTTTTTGAAATTCATAAGAATAAGGTCAATAATGAGGAAACCACTTCCGAAACGACCCTCGTCGGCAGAGAGGCTTTTTTTCTTGTCTCTGAGCCGCGAGAGTTAATGTCCATAATAAGTCTGAGTCCAGTTTTTTGCCGGCAAGGATCAGATCGTTTAAAGTAATGCTTGTTTGAAAAAATGTAATCTTATATGACATTATACAACTTTTTTCAGTATTTTCGATGGTCTCCGCGGTATTTTTGTGGAAGTTCATTTTAATATAAAATTTAAAATAACTTTGATTATTCCACGTGTTGTGCGACTTACTGTGACACGGGTTTTATTATTTGTTTGCGTTTTTTCGGTTATATTACTCCCACCTTGCTTCCTTAAACAGAAAAAAACCCAAACTCCATTTTGTGTTAATTGAATAATTTGAATTAATCTTGCTTCATTACTTAAGCAAATTTTGCGATAGTAAGTCTGAGGATGCCTCTGAAAGAGGCGAAACACGTGTTACAGTTAGTCGCACAATACGTGCAATAATTAAAGTTATTTTAAATTTTATATATTAACATTTTTCAGATAACCGCTCACCAAAACTCAGCCTCTCCAATGCGTCCATTAATAAATTACTCACCGAAGACATCACCAGTTTCCTTCGTTGACATTGAAATTGACGAAATAAATTTAAAAAATGAAGTTATTGAAAGGCAACAACCGGTCGTGATTGTAATCAATCTAGAAAAAAAATCGTTTCACGAGCGAAACTTCGTTTGCAGTATTTGTCTGCAATTGTTTACATCGTTTGATTCACTTTCTTTGCATAAAAATGTCCACCACGAATCCATATTGAGTATGAATTATACCAATGATGCAGCTAGTAGAGAAGCATGTCTTCAATTGGACTCTCGTAAACAAGGTGCGAATCCCAACAATGGTGCCACACCTTTGCAATTTGAGAATTTCGAATCTGCTTACCGAAATTTCCTAGAGAAACCAGACCAAAAACAATTTGAAAATATAAAAAGTGACTCTCAAACTTTTTATATCCACAACCTAGGGCAAACTGTCAAAACAACTTCTGACGGTGATCAATATAGATCAATACCTTATTTAAATGTCCATAAACAAACGTACGCCCGCGAGAAACTGTTTAAATGCAATCAATGCCATTATAAATCTGCATGGAAATCACGTTTAAATACCCATATACGATTGCATACTGACGAGAAACCTTTTGAATGTGACCAATGTGACTATAAATCTGCACGAAAAGCAGGTTTAATACGTCATAAACTACTGCATACTAGAGAGAAATTAATTGTAGAAAATTCACATTTAAAAACCAATAAACTATTGAAAACTGAGGGGAAACCATTCGAATGCGATCAATGCGATTATAAATCTGCATCCAAGTACTGTATAAATTCACACAAATTTTTGCATACCGGCGAGAAACCATTCGGATGCGATCAGTGTGAATTTAAATCTGCACGAAAAACACGTTTAACCACACATAAACTAACGCATACTGGACAGAAACCATTCGGATGCGATCAGTGTGATTATAAGTCTGCTCAAAGTTCAAATTTGAAAACCCATAAGCGAACGCATACCGAGGAGAAAACATTTGAATGTGACCAATGTGGTTGTAAATTTAAGCGCAAGACACATTTAACCGTCCATAAACTATCGCATAGTGGTAAGAAACCATTTGAATGTGATCAATGTAAATATAAAAGTGTATGGAAATCGCAAATGAACGCTCATCAATTTTTACATAAAAACAAGTAACTTTCTGTATGTGGTATGTGTTATTATCAAGCTGCTATTAAGTCATATTATCAATTATCTCATACTGCCATCAATGTGACATCTGCACGGAAGTCACATGCACTCATAAACGTTCCCATGACAACGACAAACCATTTGAATTTTATCAATATTTAAAACCCATAAACTGTTTCATTCTGTCAACAGACCATTTGAATTTGAATATGATCACATCATTATATATGTATAACTTTTCCGGTTCTAAGCTCAAAAAATGTGACCCCAATACCCACATTTCCTTAAATATCTATTTTAATATGGGTGATACAATGTTAATAATTAAGGTATTCTTATATCATAGATTTTTGGACCTTTTGTAGTTTATATAACTACGCGATAACGCGATAAGCGATCGTACGTAAGAAAACTGGGCCAAACTCGTTAGTTTCAATTTTACATGTGTACTGGTATGACATATTTTTTACGTGCAACTTAAAATATGATTATTTATTATAAAAATACGGATTTTTTCAAAAAAAAAATGTAACAAGAATGATGGAGAGAGATATTTTAAAGCCTTAAGACTATTTTTTGTTTTGAAATTCATAAGAATAAGGCCAATAATGAGGAAACCACTGAAGTCCCTAAACGACCCCCATCGGATGACAAGTATTTTTCTAGTCTCCGAGCCGCGAGAGATAATATGAGACAAATTTCATGTGTTACTAAGTGATTTATGTTGCTACAAATGTGTATTTTATTCATCTTAAAAATTATACATTAAAAGAAATTCTTTTTTAAATCAAATTAATTACAAATAGATGAGAGAGTTGAATATGTAGAGCTCTGAATTCTGAATACAGGTTAGTACTTTCTCGACGACTTAATGTGTCCTTTTTTTCAATAATGATTACTTAAAAAAATACTGTCAACTTTATGCTTTAAATGTTTTTTTAATAGCTTAATAAATTTATAAAATAATTAAAAAAATATATTTAATTTCTTTCTTTTAAATACACTTTTTTTATAAATTCCTTTCAATGGAGATTTTTAGCTTAAACTGAAACATATTTGCATTAGGCAATCTATGACGAGTGACTTCTCAAATGTGAGTTATCCACTTTTTGTTAAGAGGTTGGCTTTTTGGTAAGTTTTTAAAGTCAGTTCATTTTACTAGCTACAGATGGTACCGAACTTCAAATTTATCTACTCTGATACCACTGCGACAGTCTGACTATAGAAACCACAAATAAATGATACTTTTAGTCGATTGCAAATTAACAAAAACACTGAAATATGAAGCAAGTAAAAAGCAATACAGTTCTCATTGTAAGTTAACACATTTCTCATGTGAATTTATTGTAAGTGAATAACTGAGAAAGGAGTTTTTCCAAAGACAGTAGGATTTAAAGAAAAGGGCTAGAACAGGACTAGTTCATAGGATAGGATGGGTGGGAGGGGGAAATTCAAGACACCACATACATCCATGCCTTTGATCAGAAATTCATAAATCGATTGAAAAATAAATTTATAAAACTGCTCGTACTGGAATTAGAGCCCGTGACTTTTGTAGCGGTAGCCAACGACGTTAACCATTAGACCACACTGGTGGCATTAATGATCAATTTTATTTATTTCTGTAAGGTAAATAGAATAGGTAGGTTAAAATTTTGAGTTTGAATCGATATAAATAATCGCACATATCATAGACAATAAAAAACAAATCAAATTATTGTCTATGCACATAACCTCGACGATTATTAGCGTCCTTAATTATTAAATGATTCCATCCAGTTTATATAAAAAAATATGGAAGTAAAGAATGAACCAGTTGATCGAGAATACAATGAAGAAGGTCATCCACCAGATGACGGTTGGTCTGACTTACCAACTGTGAAACCAGAAGCCTTGGAAACTGTTGAGGTTAGCTTTTAGTCGATTTTTGTCTACAGTAGTTACTCATATATGCCTAATAGTGTTAATTCTTTTTCTACACCGTTAATATAAATGCGTGTATCCATATTTCTTTTACCATATAGGACATATTCAATATAACAAATTAGACATATGGCGACAGATTTACGTGACATTTCGTTTCGCAATTATTATCAGGTTTCTTGATTTAAACGTTTGGTTATCTGATTTATCAGCCCACCAAAGAGAAAGCTGCTTTTAAAACCTGTGCAGTTAATTTCAAAGTTTCAGAAAATAGCATGGCATCTACTTATTTTGCATCTGAACTAAAAAATCAGGTAACATGATTAAACATCGTCAAGAAAACAAAGTGGAATGGCATCATCATTTTATTTTGTAATGTTTATATATATATTTGATAAGAAGCAATGTCACATTTTGATAATAGCCTTCGCGGCTCGGAGACTAGAAAAATACTTCTCTACCGATGGGGGTCGTTTAGGAACCCCAGTGGTTTCCTCATTATTGGCCTTATTCTTATGAATTTCAAAAAAAAAATATGATCCCATTCCACCAATTATTGACAGTGAACACCTTTAAAGTGATGTGTTTTTATTGTTCATGATGAAAATGTTATTACTTATCTACACTATTTACCCAAAAGAAATTAATTAACCCGCTATTAATATAAAGATTATGCCAACATAATTGTGACCAAGTGATTTTGAAATTGCAATCAACTTAATTATTGTACAAATATCTTATTAACTTTTCCGGTTCTAAGCTAAAGAAATGCGAACCCAATACTCACATTTTCTTAAATATCTATTTTAATATGGGTGATACAGTGATTATAATTAAGGTTTTCTTATATCATAGTTTTTTTTGACCTTTTGTAGTTTATATTAATACGCGATAACGAGATAAGCGCTCGCTTATCAGCGATCGTATGTAAGATAGCTGAACTAAACGCGTCAGTTGCAAATTCATATTTGTGCTGGGATGACGTCTTTTTTACGCGCAACTTTAAATATGAATATTTATTAAAATGTATGAGAAATGATAGAGAAAGATATTTTAAAGCCCTTAGACTATTTATTTTATTAAAATTCATAAGAATAAAGCCAATAATGAAGAAACCACTGGGGTACCTAAACGACCCCTATCGGCAGAGAGAAAGCCTTTTTGGAATCGAATTATATTCTTATAACATGTAACAACACTTTTCAGATTCCAGTTACGAAAGAATCAGATTCTTCACTGCGTCCAGTATCATATTACTCACAGAAGACATCGCCAGTACCGTTCGACGACATTCAAATCGACGAAATTAATGTCAAAAGCGAAGTCTTAGGACACCAACCGATTGTGGTAGTAATACATTTGGAAAAGAAAGTGTTTCACGAGCGAAACTTCGTTTGCAGTATTTGTTTGCAACTATTCGCATCGTTTGATTTACTTTCATTGCATACGAATGTTCACGAAAGATCCATACATTGTGATTTTGAATCTAGACACAATTCGAATTTAAAAACCCACAAAGTATTGCATACTGGCGAAAAACCATTTGTTTGTGGCCAATGTGACTATAAATCTGCATATAAATCACATTTAAAAACACACAAACTGTTACATAATGGCGAGAAACCATTTCATTGTGATAAGTGTGATTATAAATCTGTAACACGTACAAGTTTATATACCCATAATATGACGCATACTGGCGAGAAACCATTTGAATGTGAAGTATGCGGCTTTAAATCTGCCCATAAAAAAAAATTAAAAACCCATAAACGTAAACATACTAACGAGAAACCGTTTGAATGCGATCAATGCAACTATAAAGCCGCTCATAATAAATATTTAATAAACCATAAGTTTTTGCATACTGGCGAGAAACCATTCAAATGTAATCTATGCAATTATGAATCAGCGTGGCGGTCGGCATTACGGACACATAAATTTTCACATACTGGCGAGAAACCATACGAATGTAATCAATGTGACTATAAGTCTGCGCATCAGCATCTTTTAGTATGTCATAAACTATCGCATTCTGGCGATAAGCCATACAGATGTAATTTTTGCGATTATAAATCAGCGAGGCGTTCGTCATTGAAAACGCATACTTTATTACATAGTGGCGAGAACCCATTTGAATGTGGTCAGTGTGATTATAAATCTGCACGGAAGACAAACTTAAATAGACATAAACTATTGCATTCTGGCGAGAAACTATTTGATATACGCGGCGATCAGTCTTTGCAATGACTACCATATTAGCAGTGGTCATGTTAGTGTCTTATTTTGAAACAAACTCGCATTGAAATTAGTTCCAAAAGTGTGTTTTTAAAGAATGAGATATTTCTTTATGTATAATTGTTCAGAAGAGATAGGATGAGTCATGTTTCTGTCTATAAATAATAATTTTAGGGTTAAACTCTGTTTCTAAGTTATGTTCTTCATAATAACCAATTTATGAAAATAGTTCAATCAACTTTTTATATATACAGTAAGTGCTCGACTTAAGCGATTAATTTTATATTAAATTTTCGTATACAATGATGGGTGTTATTACAACCAAAAATAAATAAATATTTTTTTAAAATTTCAATAGATATTTTATTATTTTTTATAAAAAATTGCTTATTGTTTTTAAAAAGAGCCTTGGCAACCGAAACAAAAAACATTTTCATTCAGTTTATAATAACAATCATTGAATTGCAATTAACTAGACAATGCACAATTAAACTAATTTAATACTAAACAATTAACAAACCATATTTATAATTGACCCAGCTAGCTCCGTCTCTCCATAACAGCTGACGTGACAAGACGCTGTCTTGTACGCTACCTTATCTCTGAAGGGAGCGTACAAGACAGCGTCCCGACACGTAAGTGGTTATGGAGAGACGTTGGAACTGGCTGGGTCACTGGGATGCCTCCGGAAAGCCTCAATCCTGCCTGCCTTTTCTTTCGACCGGTGGGATTCCGGCGTCCCGGACGTCCGTCGGGTACTATCCATAGGATGTACTCGGCGGAACTAAGGGATGCTGGCATGTCATGGGAGGAAGCAAAGCAATTGGCGGGAGACAGGGAAACATGGAGCTGCCGCGTGGTGGCCATATGCTCCACATAGAGAGCGAACATGGCCAAAGATTTATAATTGAATAAAGAGGGTAATTTAAATTTAAGTTAAAAGCTTGAGAGGTGTTTGTGATGTAAATTTACTTCGAGTTAATTTCAGGAGACTAACGAGAAATTCTCAGAGTTTTTTTTCGTATGATTGTCAATTAAAAAATATTTGGCGCACTGGCTCTTGCTGCTATGCCAAGATCTTTATTAATTCAATATGTTTTCAACCATTGGATATGTGAAAAGATAAAATATATTTTGCGAAAAAGGGAACGCTATCAGTTTTACTTATTCCATATTTAATGTTCACGACTGCTTTCGCTCATAACTAGCATTATCAAGCGGATAATATACACATTACTTACAGAAGGTGTTTTAAATTAAAATTATTTAACACATTATTGACGGGACACGTAAAAATACGTTAATCGCGTAATGGTTTCTTCAGAATAATTTATTTAAATATCTATTTTAATATAGGTGATACAATCTATATATTAATACTCGATAATGTCCGAATGATTGCATGATTGTCCGCGATTTCCCCTCCCCCTGCCCCTTCCCCCTCCCTCCTCAAAGCTCCGCTGACGCAATATTTTTATTCATACTAAAGACATATTTTCCCAATACACTGTTTATTATTTGACGAAACAAACCAAATCGCTGAAAATTCTCATACAAAAAAACGCCGCGATCGTGGATCGAACACAGAACTCTGGATTACCAGTCGAGCTCTCTATCAACTGAGCTAACGTCATATTATCAAAGGCGATAAAAATAGTGTATATAAATGAAAATTTTGAAAATGGAACGATATTTGTGATTCATAAACTGACTTCGATTGTTTGTATTCAAGATTCAAAAATGGAATATTGTGACTTCTGTCAAATAATGAACGTGGTATATTTTACATAATATATTTTCGACAGTTAAATGCAAATATTTCATGTGTGTCATATGCTGACGGCTATTAAATATTTTACTTTTTAACAGAGGGTATTTAGAATTTATCCCGATACTTTAAAAGTTTTGTATCTTTTGTTTTAAATAACGAGTAAACGAGTCTATGCTTTGGACAAGGTAAATTTATGCTCAAATACTAATATAAATAAAGTAAGCGAAATTGTTAGATAGATTGGGGTCAACGAGATTAAAATACTGCAAAGTGAGCCAAGTTAGGATGATGGGAAAAAGTGAACTGACCCACCATTTTTATTGCATAATTTCAATCATTTTTTCTCTAATTGTTTATGCTTTCGATGGATTCGTCGGTAACTTTGTGGAAGTTCATTTTAATATAAAATCTATATATATCAATATATTTTTTCCTAATTTACCTGTGGAAAATCCCACATTGCTTATTGTTTTTCAAAACACTAAAGCCATAGTTAATAAATTTAATGTAGCATAATTAATAATAAATATCAGTTTAAATTATTCTAATTAATGTTTTTAAAAACCCAGACTGCTTATCTTTCTTTGTAACACTAAAATCACATTTAATAAGTGCAATATTGTAATTAGAATTTGAATTAGTATGTTAGAGTGAATAATATGATGCATTGTGTATCTCTTCTTAGACAGTATATATAGCTGAGTAAATGTACGTTTAAAGCATAGTTCTGACGATGGCGTAAAATGAAATACCTTGATATTTTACCCTATTAAAATGGAGTTCTACCAAGTAAATGCCAAATCAATAAATAAAATCTATATATTAATAGTCGATAAAATAATCACTTTTGACTTTTCACTTTTCACTTTTCACAAACCACAAATGTGTCCGTACTGATGTCCTCGGGTACCCTTTTCTTCTTCTACGAAAAACGATTGTTAGCAAACTTGAACATTATTCCAAAAATTTAATAATTTACAATGTAAAAACAGCAGGGCTGTCGATATATGCGCCGAGGTCGATTTCTACTACTGTGAAAAATGATTGTTAGCAAACTTGAACATTATTCCAAAAATTCAATAATTTACAATTTAAATACTACAGGGTAGGGCTGTCGATATGTGGCACGAGATATATTTATTTTATTTTTAGAATTTCTGGCTTATTCAATAAATAGGTTTGTAATTTTCTGACTACATACTTAAAAATGCAACAAATATCCCCCCGTTGAGGTCAACGGGCTTACAGCTAGTGTTTATAATTAAGGTATTCTTATATCATAGTTTTTTGGACCTTTTGTAGTTTATATAAATACGATAAGATAAGCAATCGTTCGTAGCTTCATAGCTGGGCTAAACTCGTCAGTTTCATATGTGATTATTTATTAAAAACGACGTTTTTTTATAAAGAGATATTTTAAAGCCCTTAAACTATTTGTATTTTGAAATTCATAAGAATAAGGTCAATCATGAGGAAACCACTGGGGTCTCTAAACGACCCCCCATCGACAAAAAAGTATTTTTCTAGACTCCGAGCCGCGAGAGTTAAGTGAGTTAAGAAAAAATACAACATTATTAAGATAAAAGGTTTAATTAGATTTAAGTAAGTACAAATCTGAAATCACAATAGGTAAAGGTTCGAGTCTTTCAACCCATTTAGAATAATTTTATATTTAAAAAAGTGTCTTTCAATATTGAATAAATGTTGAAGCTGGTTTCAAAGCAGATTTGTTGAGACACAATGCACTATAACAGAGACTTTTCTTCAATTTTATCAGTCTAGTGGTTTCAAACCAGTATGCTACTGCTTATGTGTCTTAAAGGCTGACCATTGTCTCAATTTAAAATGAAATTCAAATCATTTCTCACCAGTATGGTCACTATTCAATATGCGATAGTTAATGGGTATTTAATTTCGACTTTTGTGTGTGAAATTTGGTTTATCTCGAGTATGCCGAAGTGTGTGTCTATTTAAAGCAGACTTTAGCGCAGTTTTGTAATCGCATTGATCACACTCAAATGGTTTCTCGCCACTATGCAATAGTTTATGTTTATTAACATTTGAACGCGTTGCAGACCTGTAATCACACTGATCACATGCGAACGGTTTTTCGCCAGTATGCAAAAGTTTATGCGTATTTAAAGATGACTTGTGTGAAAATTTTGCATTACATCGATGGCATTCGAATGGTCTTTCTCCAGTATGCGATAGTTTATGGGAATTTATAATTGAAATACGTGCAGATTTATAATAACATTGATCACATTCAAACGGTTTCTTTCCGGTATGCAATAGTTTATGTGTATTTAAAGTGGACTTTTGTGCAGACTTATAATCGCATTGATCGCATTCGAATGGTTTCTCGCCAGTATGCGATAGTTTATGTTGATTTACATTTGAACGCGTTGCAGACTTATAATCACATCTATCACATTTGAATGGTTTTCTTCCAGTATGCGATAGTCTATGGGTATTTAGATTTGACTTACGTGCTGATTTATAATCGCATTGATCGCATTCGAATGGTCTTTCGCTAGTCTTAAAACTACAATGACCACGGTCAAAAGAATTTGTCACGACAACGCTGTGAGCAGATTCAAAACCACAATTATCAAATTGATTTAAAATAGAATTTGGGCTACACGTGGATATGTGCTGATCATTTCGATGCAATGAAAGTGAATCAGGCGATGAAAATAGTTGCAAACAGATACTGCAAACGAAGTTTGCATCATGAAACACTTTCCTTTGTAAATTTACTACCACCACGACTGGACGATGTCCTGAGTCTTCTTTTTTGGCATTGTTATCATCGTATTCAATGTCGTGAAACGATACTTGTGATGTGTTCTGTGAGGAATCGAACAATGGACGCAACAAAGAAGCAGAGTCTTGAGCAGCTGGAACCTGAAAAAAGTAAATGTGAAAAAATTAATAATTTTGTGGCTTTTAGTTTACTTGGGTAATTCATTAGTTTTGTAGTTTGCTTAAAAGATTATTTAAAATGTGTATTTATATTTATTTTCCATATTGATATTATATCGGCTTTTAAAAAGTGCTTTAAGCCAGCTATCGTTACCACGCAAAGATCTTTAAAAGTTTGACTGATGCCATAAAAAAATCGGGAGTTATCATAAGATATATAAAAGGATTTAAGAGAGACTAGCTGTAAGCCCGTTGACCTCAACAGGGGGGGTTTTTGTTGCATTTTTAAGTAGTCAGAAAATTTACTGGCGTGAAAAATAAAATACAAACCTATTTATTGAATAAGCCAAAAATTCTAAAAGTAAAATAAAAGTCGATTATCCTGATTTTCGAATTTGATAATTTTCTCGTGGCGAATGGATTCCATCGTTGTTTACATATGTGATGGAGTGCATACTATTTTGTACATTGTTTGAAATCGAAGAAATCTTCCGATTGAATATAACCATTAGAAAAAAACCAGGAATGGTGAAATTTTTAAGCGATGTTATGAAAAACAGATCATTCCAAAAGTAAAAAATATCAAAACTGCATAGATAAAAGAGGGAAAACATTATTATTACTAGATAATGCATCATCTCGCCTATCAATAGAATGTTTAAACCAGATCGATGAAATGTTTACGTTAAAATTTCTAAGACTTGGAATTTCTTAGATTTGTCGACAGAGAGAAAATCATGGAACAAATTCTTGAGAAGACTATTAGAAAGTTCAAGTAACACACTAGAATTTTTTATAAGAGACAATATAGAAGCAATAGCACAAATTGCAATATGTACTGAATGTGTCGAAGAATATGTTACCAAGTGGTTAAATTTTGATGCGAACGATTTTGAATTTTAAATTTTGAATGATGTGAAAATAATAAAGGAATTTTTTGTCTCAGCAAGATCACGAAGACAAAGAAGAGATATGCAAGGAAAGAGATATTGGTTCTGCTCACTCGTAGGATTTCAAGTGCTGAGATGTCGCCATGAAGTGGTTTGAGAGCCAAGAAGAGTGTATCTCAGGATAACTTATATGCCTTAAAAGCATTCGCGATTTGGTAGCTTCAAAAATAACGGCTAGCTTATTTTAGGAAAAACTAATAAATGCATTTCTTGAAAAAAAAAAAATAATAATTATGCTTTATGTTAATCTAGACAAATAAAAATTATTTACACCGATTGTTCATATCTTTCCGTGTAAATTATGTTTTTTTTCGATTATCCGGATTTTTCCTTGTCCGGACTACCTTTATCCCCAATAAGTCCAGATAATCGAGGTTTTACTGTATAATATAATTTTTAGAATAATTGAAATTTTTAAGTTTGCTAACAAATATATTTCGTAGAAGAAGAAAGATACCTCGGGACATATATTGACAGCCTTATAGTATTAAAATTGTAAATTATTTAATTTTTGGAGTAATGTTTAAGTTTGCTAACAATAATTTTTCGTAGTAGCAGAAAAAGAACTCGCAAACTATTTAATTTTTGGAATAATGTTTAAGTTTTCTAACAATTATTTTGGTAAATCGGGGACAATCATACAGATGAACGGAAATTATCGACTATTAATATATAGATCCTTAACATAATGAACCAATAACTGTGTCCTGTGAGCTGCATATAGAGATGCCAGTATAAACGGAAACAACAAGGAAACTTAATTACAAATAATGCAAAATTATATCAAAAATAGGAGACAGGAACGATTATTCACGCAGACTACGAAACGTAATATAAGTTTTAAAGAGTATATTACCATATGTAGACACGAATAGCTCTCTCTTCATATATTAATGAACGATTCATAGAAGCAATCTAAAAAATTTCGTAGCAATATTATACCGCAATTCACACAAATTATCGGTGTACCGGATTCTCATGTAACAGATTAGACTATTGTCTTTATGGTATCAAATTGTGGGTAACCGGATGAAACAGAACATGAAATAACAGAACATGAAAAAACAGAACATCCTAAAACAGAACATGATAAAACAGAACGCGATAAAACAGAACATGCAATAAGAGAACATGACAAAACAGAACAATGAAAAAACAGAACAAATTGATAATTCAGAACAAGTTTGCGAACTCTATGGCATTGCACGTCTGACAATAGATAACATAACGTCTGACAGTATGGTATCTTTAAAAAACTCTAGTATTGATATGTTTTACAATTAATTATTAATCTCTATATCGTATTAGATCCAAAAATGATTTTATAATTTTTGTGAAGGCTTGATAATCGCGTTAAAATCACACAAAAAACGGTGTCACGGAAAAATATTTCATATTTCGCATAATTTTTCATTGTTCTTCATATGGTGATTTAACGGTAAGGGTGCACCATAAGCAATTCACCTAAATTCATCCTTCGTGACGTCTAGTAGGAAATCTATCAACTTTCATACAAAAGCTTTAACCTTTTGACGCGAACTAGCGCCAGAGACTTCTATAAATTTTGCGATCGTTGTCTATGAATTTTGTATACAAAAGGTATCTGTCAAACTGACGTTTAATCGGAGA
>CM062843.1:101465-124435 GCA_031772345.1 Himalopsyche anomala
TGTATATGAGCTTTTGCTTGTGATTGATCCCAAGGCAGATTCATCGATGGTAATTCAGTGTGAGCCGTAGGGTTGACGCTGGTAGTTTGAAACTGAAACCAAAAATCAAATACAGCAGTACAAATAAGTTTACAAATTTATTTAAGTTTATAAACAATATAATTCTACAGTAAACTCGGTGCCCATTTGTTTTCCCGTTCAATTTATATGGTATTTGGTATAATTTATGACACAGATATTTAACATTAAACAAATTAAAAGGGACTTGTCAGGCGCAAGGTAACCAAATAAACATAAACAGAAGTAAAATGGCCGTCAAAGACATTCAATTCGTTATTTCAGCTGGACATTGAGTTACAATCGCATAGAAATTGAAGTTAACTGCGAAAGCAAAAGCGCTTAAAGCCTGTTGATCTGGAAATATTTCTGATTTTTGAACGAAATGTTTATTTCTCGGGTAATATATATTTTTTTATTTTCACAAAGAAGCTAGTAACGAGAACTGCTTTAATTGCATACAGTACCAAAGTGCTAAGCGACTTTGTCTTACTGATATACTATTTTAAAAAATATCAACGGAAATAACCTCAAATAAATGTTGCACGTGTTAACAACGTTGGAACCATGACAATGTATTTATATGATATTTTTTAGACTACAGAGTGACTTAAGGTAACCAAATAAACATAAACAGAAGAAATGAAATACAATTTGACAACAATAAAATAATTAAAAATAATAATAAAAATAAAAATAGCAATCACTGCAAACAAAGTTTCGCTTGTGAAAAACACGGTTTTTGAGAATTATTACTACGTTTATTTCCTGCATTAAAAAATCTTTTTTATGCACTTGGTTTATGTCAGACAACGTAGATGCATCAGTTTGAGCCGAACTTATCGCCAGGGATTCAATGACATCTTTAGAGTTGGTATGGGTCGTTTGAAACTGTAAGAAAACAAAAGCGCCATTAAAAGCCTACAAAAACTGATTTAATCCAAAAGATGTATTCACTTTTCCCAGACCATTCCAATTACCAAAGACCACGAAAGATGACAATCGTTTAGTTCAAGTCCAGTCATAACCCGTGGCCCAATTAAAGGTTTTGTGTGGCTTTTTTGAGGTTTCGAACTGTCTTTACACCTTGCATTTATTAAATAGACAGTGGTTGCCGATTGAGCAAAACAAATTGAACGTGGCGCAGCCTTCTTTAAGGCACTTGTCTATGTCTCTCTTATGAACCTTATTTGGACAATAAAGACGGAAATATGGAGTTAAGTGGCCGTCAAAGACGTTTAATGCGGAAGCAAAAGCGCTTATAGCCTGTTGATCTGGAAATATTTCTGATTTTGGAATGAAATGTTTATTTCTCGGGCAATATATATATTTTTTATTTTCATAAAGAAGCTAGTAGCAAAAACTGCTTTAATTGCATACAATACCAAAGTCCTAAGCGACTTTGTCCTACAGATATTCTATTTTAAAAAAATATAAACGGACACAACCTCAAATAAATGTTGCACGTGTTAACCACGTTGTAACCATGACAATGTATTTATATGATTTTTTTTAGACTACAGAGTGACTTAGTAGTGTTTAAGGTTACCTTATGAGTCTCTTGATGGTCTGCTTCGTCAACAATTCCTTCTTGCTTTGAGAGCGACTCGACCTTGATGTCAATCGAGTATTCCTCATTCAAGATAGGAGTATCATTGTTTTGTCGACTATCGCTGTTTTGGTCGTTCTCAGATGAATCAATCGACAGTAATTCATCGTCTGGTTCTATTTTGATATCCATTTCCAAACAATTGTCACGCAGAGAATAGAAATCAATGCACAAGCTTTATATGAGATGGTGTTCTCATAGACAATAATTATAAATATTTTGCTCATCTGTTCATAGACAAATGAATCGATGGATGTTATACAAAATGTAATGTTTTCCCACTGAAATTTATATCGCATAATTCATCAGTGATCTTCATTATAATGTGTGTATTTTGCTGTCATCAAATCAAATAAATTTTTAGTCATGGCATTTTTATTTGCTTTTCTTTGTGTAAATAACCGGTCTTACTAAAAAATTGTTTTTTTTACTTAACTCATTAGTATGACATTTCAAATTCAATTAACCCTGTATATCATATATAACAAATATTATTTGCCACGTAGAATACCTATAAGATAAATAGGTAATGTGTATATTTTAAGTTTTCGAACGTTTACTACTTAATCCATAACATAATAAAAATATGAATCGTATCTCATAAATACATTTAAAACGCATACTGGTGAGAAAACGGTCAGACTTTAAGACACATAAGCAGTTGCATACTGGTTTGAAACCACTAGACTGATAATAAATTGCTAAATTGAAGAAAAGTCTCTGTTATAGTGCATTGTGTCTCAACAAATCTGCTTTGAAACCAGCTTCAACAGTTATTCAATATTGAAAGACACTTTTTAAATATATAATTATCCCAAAAGGGTTGAAAGACTCGAACCTTTACCTATTGTGATTTCAGATTTGTACTTACTCAAATCAAAATAAGCCTTTTATCAAAATAATGTTGTATTTTTTTTAAGTCACTTAAAATGCAAGACACTTTCTCACATAATTATAAGTATTGATGATCAATGCTTATATGAAATAATGTTACCCAAAAAAAGTATTAGGGGGCCTTTTTTAGTGATTAGCGTAAAAATATATTACATTCTTAAAATCAACACAACTTTTAAGCAAAACAGTATTTTCGACTGAAATTTTCAAAGAAATCATATGTGACATTTAATCATTAAAAATAAATTTAAAATTTTTTGAATAAATCATAATTTCACTACTTTTGTAAGCTCAATATAAAAACTTATTATTAATTTAGTAGATAGCACTCCACTTGTTATCAATATGAAGTATTCAAAACATTCTGTATAAAAAATAACTTTAATCCATACCATACAATTATATTAAATCACATTATAAGTGTGAAATCCGATACTTTAAATGTTCGAGAAACATGTGCGCCTTTTTAAAAAAAATCTATGTGGGAACGAACATTCAGGGCATAATAAATTATGAGGTTTATTGCTAATTGTCAAAAAGGATAACTTGCCGCGGCAGTTACTCTGAAGAAACCATTAAATTATGAGTCAATATACCAACAAAACTGACAGTACGCGATTAACGTATTTTTACGTGTCCCGTCAATAATGTGTTAAATAATTTTAATTTAAAACACCTTCTGTAAGTAATGTGTATATTATCCGCTTGATAATGCTAGTTATGAGCGAAAGCAGTCGTGAACATTAAATATGGAATAAGTAAAACTGATAGCGTTCCCTTTTTCGCATAATAGATTTTACCTTTTCACATATCCAATGGTTGAAAACATATTGAATTAATAAAGATCTTGGCATAGCAGCAAGAGCCAGTGCGCCAAATATTTTTTAATTGACAATCATACGAAAAAAAACTCTGAGAATTTCTCGTTAGTCTCCTGAAATTAACTCGAAGTAAATTTACATCACAAGCAACCTCTCAAGCTTTTAACATGAATTTTAATTCTTCTCTTTATTCAATTATAAATCTTTAGCCAAGTTCGCTCTCTATGTGGAGCATATGGCACCACGCGGCATCTCCATGTTTCCCTGTCTCCCGCCAATTGCTTTGCTTCCTCCCATGACATGCCAGCATCCCTTAGTTCCGCCGAGTACATCCTATGGATAGTAGCCGACGGACGTCCGGGACGCCGGAATCCCACCGGTCGAAAGAAAAGGCAGGCAGGATTGAGGCTTTCCGAAGGCATCCCAGTGACCCAGCCAGTTCCAACGTCTCTGCATAACCACTGATGTGACGGGACGCTGTTATGGAGAGACGTTGGAACTTGCTGGGTCAATTATAAATATGGTTCTAATTGTATAAAATTAGTTTAACTGTGCATTGTCTAGTTTATTGTAAATCAATGATTGTTACCTCTTATAAACTGTATGAAAATGTTTTTTGTTTCGGTTGCCAAGGCTTTTTTTAAAAACAATAAGCGATTTTTTATAAAAAATAATAAAATAACTATTGAAATTTTAAAAAATTATTTATTTATTATTGGTTTTAATGACACCCATCATTGTATATGAAAATTTAATATAAGATTATTCGCGTAAGTCGAGCACTTACTGTATATATAAAAAGTTGATTGAATTATTTTCATAAATTGGTTATTATGAAGAACATATCTTAGAAGCAGAGTTTAACCCTAAAATTATTATTTATACTCATCCTATCTCTTCTGAACAATTACATATATAAAGAATTATCTCGTTCTTTAAAAACACACTTTTGGACCTAATTTCAATGCGAGTTTCTTTCAAAATAAGACACTAAATTTGCCACTGCTAATATGGTAGTTATTGCAAAGGCTGATCGCCGCGTATATCAAATGGTTTCTCGCCAGAGTGCAATAGTTTATGTCTATTTAAGTTTGTCTTCCGTGCAGATTTATAATCACACTGATTACATTCAAATGGGTTCTTGCCACTATGTAATAAAGTATGCGTTTTCAATGACGAACGCCTCGCTGATTTATAATCGCATATATTACATCTGTATGGCTTATCACCAGAATGCGATAGTTTATGACATACTAAAAGATTCTGATGGGCAGATTTATAGTCACATTGATTACATTCGTATGGTTTCTCGCCAGTATGTGAAAATTTATGTGTCCGTAATGCCGACCGCCACGCTGATTCATAATTGCATAGATTACATTTGAATGGTTTCTCGCCAGTATGCAAAAACTTATGGTTTATTAAATATTTATTATGAGCGGCTTTATAGTTGCATTGGTCACATTCAAATGGTTTCTCAACAGTATGTAATTTTCTATGGGTATTCAAATGTATGGATCTTTCGTGAACATTCGTATGCAATGAAAGTAAATCAAACGATGCGAATAGTTGCAAACAAATACTGCATACGAAGTTTCGCTCGTGAAACACTTTCTTTTCCAAATGTATTACTACCACAATCGGTTGGTGTCCTAAGACTTCGTTTTTGACATTAATTTCGTCGATTTGAATGTCGTCGAACGGTACTGGCGATGTCTTCTGTGGGTAATCTGATAATGGACGCAGTGAAGAATCTGATTCTTTGTTTACTGGAATCTGAAAAGTGTTATAAGAATATAATTCGATTCCAAAAAGGCAATCTCTCTGCCGATGGGGGTCGTTTAAGGACTCCAGTGGTTTCCTCATTATTGGCCTTATTCTTATGAATTTAAAAAAAATAGTCTAAGGGCTTTAAAATATCTTTCTCTATCATTTCTCATACATTTTAATAAATAATCATATTTTAAGTTGCGCGTAAAAAAGACGTCATCCCAGCACAAATATGAATTTGCAACTGACGCGTTTAGTTCAGCTATCTTACATACGATCGCTGATAAGCGAGCGCTTATCTCGTTATCGCGTATTAATATAAACTACAAAAGGTCAAAAAAAACTATGATATAAGAAAACCTTAATTATAATCACTGTATCACCCATATTAAAATAGATATTTAAGAAAATGTGGGTATTGGGGTCGCATTTCTTCAGCTTGGAACCGGAAAAGTTAATAAGATTGTTGTACAATAATTAAGTTGATTGCAATTTTAAAATCACTTGGTCACAATTATGTTGGCATAATCTTTATATTAATAGCGGGTTAATTAATTTCTTTTGGGTAAATAGTGTAGATAAGTAATAACATTTTCATCATGAACAATAAAAACACATCACTTTAAAGGTGTTCACTGTCAATAATTGGTGGAATGGGATCATATTTTTTTATTGAAATTCATAAGAATAAGGCCAATAATGAGGAAACCACTGGGGTCTTTAAACGACCACCATCAGCAGAGAAGTATTTTTCTAGTCTCCGAGCCGCGAGAGTTATAAACAAAATGTGACATTGCTTCTTATCAAATATATATATAAACATTACAAAATAAAATGATTATGCCATTCCACTTTGTTTTCTTGACGATGTTTAATCATGTTACCTGATTTTTTAGTTTAGATGCAAAATAAGTAGATGCCATGCTATTTTCTGAATCTTTGTAATTAACTGTACAAATTCCAAAAGCAGATTTCTCTTTGGTGGGCTGATAAATCAGATAACCAAACGTTTAAATCAAGAAACCTGATAATAATTGCGAAACGAAATGTCACGTAAATCTGTCGCCATATGTCTAATTTGTTATATTGAATATGTCCTATATGGTAAAAGAAATATGGATACACGCATTTATATTAACGGTGTAGAAAAAGAATTAACACTATTAGGCATAAATAAGTAACTACTGTAGAAGAAAATCGACTAAAAGCTAACCTCAACAATTTCCAAGGCTTCTGGTTTCACAGTCGGTAAGTCAGACCAACCGTCATCTGGTGGATGACCTTTTTCATTGTATTCTCGATCAACTGGCTCATTCTTGACTTCCATATTTTTTTATATAAACTGGATGGAATCATTTAATAATTTAAGGACGCTAATAGGCGTCGAGCTGACGTGTATAAACAATAATTTGATTTGTTTTTTATTGTCTATGATATGTGCGATTATTAATAGAGAATCAATCTCAAAATATAAACCTACCTATTCTATTTACCTTAGAGCAATAAAATGCCACCAGTGTGGTCTAATGGTTAACGTCGTTGGCAAACGCTACGAAGGACACGGGCTCGAATCCCAGTACTAGCAGTTTTATAAATTGATTTTTCAATCGATTTATGAATTTCTGATCAAAGGCATGGATGTATGTGGTGTCTTGAATTTCCCCCTCCCACTGATCCCATCTTATGAACGAGGCGTATCGAGAGCGATAAACTAACCACTAGTCCTTTCCTTCAAATCCTACTCTCTTTGGAAAAACTCCTTTCTCAGTTATTGACTTACAATAAATTCACATAAAAATGCAAAAAATGTGTTAAATTACAATGAGAACTGTATTGCTTTTTACTTGCTTCATATTTCAGTGTTTTTGTTAATTTGCAATCGACTAAAAGAATCATTTATTTGTGGTTTCTTTAGTCAGACTGTCGAAGCGGTATCAGAGTAAATAAATTTGAAGTTCGGTACCATCTGTAGCTAGTAAAATTAAATGTCTTTGAAAACTAACCAAAAAGCTAACCTCTTAACAAAAAGTGGATAACTCACCTTTGAGAAGTCACTCGTCATAGATAGCACAATCCAAATATGTTTCAGTTTAAGCTAAAAATCTCCATTGAAAATAATTTATAAATAGTGTATTTAAAAAATAGAAATTAAATATATTTTTTTAATTATTTTATAAATTTATTAAGCTAATAAAAAGACATTTTAAACACAAAGTTGACAGTATTATTTTAAGTAATTATAATTTAAAAAGAAATACACATTAAGTCGTCGAGAAAGTACTAACCTGTAATCAGAATTCAGAGCTCTACATATTCAACTCTTTCATCTATTTGTGATTAATTTGATTTAAAAGAGAATTTCTTTTAATGTATAATTTTTAAGATGAATAAAATACACATTTGTAGCAACATAAATCACTTAGTTACAAATAAATTTTTTTCTGACATTATCCCTCGCGGCTCGGAGACTAAAAAAATACTTGTCATCCGATTTGGGTCGTTTAGGGACCCCAGTAGTTTCCTCATTATTGGCCTTATTCTTATGAATTTCAAAACAAAAAATAGTCTAAGGGCTTTAAAATATCTCTCTGCATCATTCTTCATACATTTTTTTTATAAAAATCCGTGTTTTTTAATAAATAATCATATTTTAATTTGCACGTAAAAAATATGTCATACCAGTACACATATAAAATTGAAACTAACGAGTTTGGCCCAGTTTTCTTACGTACGATCGCTTATCGCGTTATCGCGTAGTTATATAAACTACAAAAGGTCCAAAAAACTATGATATAAGAATACCTTAATTATAAACATTGTATCACCCATATTAAAATAGATATTTAAGGAAATGTGGGTATTGGGGTCACATTTCTTGAGCTTAGAACCGGAAAAGTTATATACATACATATATAATGATGTGATCATATTCAAATGGTCAGTCGACAGAATGCGAAAGTTTATGGGTTTTAAATATTGATAAAATTCAAATGGTTTGTCGTTGTCATGGGAACGTTTATGAGTGCATGTGACTTCCGTGCAGATGTCACATTGATGGCAGTATGAGATAATTGATAATATGACTTAATAGCAGCTTGATAATAACACATACCACATACAGAAAGTTACTTGTTTTTATGTAAAAATTGATGAGCGTTCATTTGCGACTTCCACACACTTTTATATTTACATTGATCACACTCAAATGGTTTCTTACCACTATGCGATAGTTTATGGACGGTTAAATGTGTCTTGCGCTTAAATTTACAACCACATTGGTCACATTCAAATGTTTTCTCCTCGGTATGCGTTCGCTTATGGGTTTTCAAATTTGAACTTTGAGCAGACTTATAATCACACTGATCGCATCCGAATGGTTTCTGTCCAGTATGCGTTAGTTTATGTGTGGTTAAACGTGTTTTTCGTGCAGATTTAAATTCACACTGATCGCATCCGAATGGTTTCTCGCCGGTATGCAAAAATTTGTGTGAATTTATACAGTACTTGGATGCAGATTTATAATCGCATTGATCGCATTCGAATGGTTTCCCCTCAGTTTTCAATAGTTTATTGGTTTTAAAATGTGAATTTTCTACAATTAATTTCTCTCTAGTATGCAGTAGTTTATGACGTATTAAACCTGCTTTTCGTGCAGATTTATAGTCACATTGGTCACATTCAAATGGTTTCTCGTCAGTATGCGATCGTATATGGGTATTTAAATGTGATTTCCATGCAGATTTATAATGGCATTGATTGCATTTAAACAGTTTCTCCGGGGCGTGAGATTGTTTATGGATATTTAAATAAGGTATTGATCTATATTGATCACCGTCAGAAGTTGTTTTGACAGTTTGCCCTAGGTTGTGGATATAAAAAGTTTGAGAGTCACTTTTTATATTTTCAAATTGTTTTTGGTCTGGTTTTTCAAGGAAAGTTCGGTAAGCAGATTCGAAATCACATTGAGAGAAATTCTCAAATTGCAAAGGTGTGGCACCATTGTTGGGATTCGCACCTTGTTTACGAGAGTCCAATTGAAGACATGCTACTCTACTGGCTGCATCATTGGTATAATTCATACTCAATATGGATTCGTGGTGGACATTTTTATGCAAAGAAAGTGAATCAAACGATGTAAACAATTGCAGACAAATACTGCAAACGAAGTTTCGCTCGTGAAACGATTTTTTTTCTAGATTGATTACAATCACGACCGGTTGTTGCCTTTCAATAACTTCATTTTTTAAATTTATTTCGTCAATTTCAATGTCAACGAAGGAAACTGGTGATGTCTTCGGTGAGTAATTTATTAATGGACGCGTTGAAAAAGCTGAGTTTTGGTGAGCGGTAATCTGAAAAATGTTAATATATAAAATTTAAAATAACTTTAATTATTGCACGTATTGTGCGACTAACTGTGACACGTGGTTCGCCTCTTTCAGAGGCATCCTCAGACTTACTATCGCAAAATTTGCTTTAGTAATGAAGCAAGATTAATTATTACATTTAAATTATGAAATTACAAAATGGAGTTTAGGTTATTTTTCTGTTTAAGGAAGCAAGGTAGTGGTAATATAAACGAAATAACGCAAACAAATAATATAACACGTGACACAGTTAGTCGCACAACACGTGGAATAATCAAAGTTATATTAAATTTTATATTAAAATGAACTTCCACAAAAATACCGCGGAGACCATCGAAAATACTGAAAAAAGTTGTATAATGTCATATAAAGATTACATTTTTTAAAACAAGCATTACTTAAAACGATCTGATCCTTGCCGGCAAAAAAACTGAACTCATTATGGACATTAACTCTCGCGGCTCAGAGACAAGAAAAAAAGCTTCTCTGCCGACGAGGGTCGTTTAGGGACCCCAGTGGTTTCCTCATTATTAGTCTTATTCTTATGAATTTCAAAAAAAAAATAGTCTATGGTAAATAATAGTAAAAATAGTCTAGTCTATGTTATAAAAATCCGTGGTTTTTTAATAAATAATCATATTTTAAGTTGCGCGTAAAAAAGACGTCATTTCAGTACAAATATGTATTTGCAACTGACGACATTTAGCAAATGCTTTTTAACGAGCGACCGCTTATCTCTCTGTTACCTGTAATGCTTATCGCGACTTCTCATGTTGCCAGAACTTATATAAAACTAGGCATCGATGTATGATAGATTTTGTGTTTTTTTTGAGAATAGTATTCGAGGATAGATAATTTATTATCTTTAACTTCGTACACATTAAACCATTTTTTGTTCTTCTTTGAAGATCTTTTTTATTTAATTGATTTTTTTCTTTTCTGTTTTATTTAATAGAGACGGAACTAACGATCGAATATTATTTTTTTCTTCTACAAAAGGTCCAAAAAACTATGATATAAGAATAACTTAATTATAAACATTGTATCACCCATATTAAAAAAGATATTTAAGAAAATGTGGGTATTGGGGTCGCATTTCTTGAGCTTAGAAACGGAAATATTTAACAAAGATTTACTTTTTTATTCCGTTGTCTGAAAAATGTATTCTTCAACAACATTATTATTTAAATATTTAATGAATAAATCATTTAAGTTGTGCTACGTTATTGAGATGGCCTTTTGATGGAACGATTGTTAAAACAGCAAACCCTGTCTCATATGGAACATTGTCTAGGATGGGACTAGTTATTAACTAATCAATCCTTGTTAAAAAGCTAACTGTATGATTGATATATGCGGCATATAACGATGCACTTATACAAGGAAACTTAATTACAAATAATGAAAAAATATCAAAGAACAAGAGGAGACAGGAAACGATTATAATATCATTCATTTTCGTTTGAATATTCCGTATTTCACGTAAGTTATCAGTTTCCTAGACTTAATTTGGCCATTTCCTATATATTATGAACGTGTTAACATAATTTCATTGATATTGACGGTGCATAACAAGAATTGACAATCATAGGCCAAGATATAATAACTATGGACAAAAAACAACAGAAAGGTAACCTTAAAAATATCTGGATGCACAATTGGTACGTGATACAAACGGTCATCTGGTGGATGACGTTTTTTATGATTTTATATTTATTTATTTTTTTAACACTAGATGGAATCATTTAAAAATAATAATTTATAGATGCCAATACTTGTCCAGCTTTTGGCATAGACAATAAAGTGATGTGTTTTTATTGCTTATGGTTTGAATGATTATTTCTATAGAACATGTTTAAAATTTTGTTACTTACCTACACTATTTACCCAAAAAAAAAAAAACCCCGCTTTTAATATGTTGATTTTAAGATTATGCCATCGTCTTAGTACTAAACTACTATAGACCAAAATAATCGTAAAGCTAACCTCAAAAGTTTCCAGGGCTTCTGTTTTCACAGTTGGTAAGTCAGACCAAGCGTCATATGGTGGATGACCTTCTTCATTGTATTCTCGATCAACTGGTTCATTCTTTACTTCCATATTTTTTTTATATAAACTGGATGGAATCATTTAATAATTTAAGGACGCTATGTCGTCGGGCTAACGTGCATAGACAATATTTTGATGTGTATTTTATTGTCTATGATATGTGCGATTATTAATATCGATTCAAACTCAAAATTTTAACCTACCTATTCTATTTACCTTAGAGAAATAAATAAAATTGATTATTAATGCAGCCTGTGTGGTTTTAAGGTTAGCGTCGTTGGCTACCGCTACTAAAGTCACGGGCTCGAATTCCACGTACGAGCAGTTTTATAAATTGATTTTTCAATCGATTTATGAATTTCTGATCAAAGGCATGGATGTAGGTAATGTTTTGAATTTCCCCCTCCCACTCATCCTAGTCTATGTACGGGGAGTATCGAGAGCGATTAGCTAACCACTAGTCCTGTCCTAGCCCTTTCCTTCTAATCCAACTCTCTTTGGTAAAAAAGAAGTTGAGAAACTGAGTAACAATCAGTTTCGGTAGAAACACTTCTGTTGATATAAACTCCATTAGGAGTCCATATGCTCCACATTGGGAGCGGACATCGTTAAAAAAAATAATTATATAAAATAACAGTGAAATAATTGGTCGGAAATATTTAATCTAGTAAGGAAATCAGTGCTTGTCATTTTGTCTACTTTGTCTAACGATCGTCGGTGAGAGTATTGATTGACTTGTCAAAGTGCCCGTCAATTGTAAAGGTGTAAGCTTTTGACTATAAAACGAAGACATTGATAAGATTTTGAACATATTTGCAATGAGAAGTCAAAAATGATTCGTTCTGTCAATTGAAAATGTTTTTACAAAACTACCAATAATGACAAACTATGAACACGAAAGAAAAAATGAACACTCTGACCTATCTTACGTAATAAACAAAATTAACAAAGTAAAAAAAATAATTCAACAGTTGACAAAAAATGACAGAAAGATCGTGCACGACGGCTTTAAAAACTATTTCAAGAAAAAAAATACAGGGAATTTCAGTTCGGAGTCGTTTTTTAACGACATCGATGCCCTGGTACCAACATATCGACTTTGTAAAGGAAAAAGGACGTAACCCAAACATATCAAATTTTACAGGAGGCGCAAAAAACGTGTTTTGATGATTTTGATGCCATATGCAAATTATGAATTATACACAACTTCAAAGTGCTCGGAGACTTCTGAACTAGTGTTAAATTGACATAACCTAATATTAATTTTAGAAATCGTCTAGGTTTATCCATTATTTCAGTCTTTCTTGATGGTTTTAACATTTTAACAAGGTTATCTTTTTCAAACATTAAAGTTAAATTTAGATATTAATTCGTCATTTGCAGCTTGCATCCTTTTGATAGAACGTGTATCAAGTTTGATACATTGTGATTTTAGAAAAAAAACTGTGGTTTACGTCCTTTTTACTTTACAAGAATTTTTACGGTCAATTGCTCATTGACGATGTTTAAACGTTTTTTTTTATGAATATAAGTTTCAAAAAAAATTTTTCTCAGTTATTGACTTACAATAAATTCACATGAGAAATGCAAAAATATGTTAACTTACAATGAGAACTGTATTGCTTTTTACTTGCTAAATATTTCAGTGATTTTGTTAATTTGCAATCGACTATTGGTTTCACATATTTAGATGTTCGCATATATTCGCATCTTATTTACCCTGCTCCCGCTACAACTTGACAATTACTCAGGTAGGCCTTCGCAAGTAATAATCCTAAAAACTCATGACTCTTGCATTATTTTAGAATGAAAAGCTCAAATGTTTAATCTGGATTCGTTGCAAATAACGATAAAACATTCAACAGCTAAAAAAAATAACACGCAAGACTATTTTAGCTTGCGTGCTGGCAGAAAAAGTATCGATTACTTGTAGTTTCTTTGGTCAGACTGTCGCAGCGGTATCAGAGTAAATAAATTTGAAGTTCGGTACCATCTGTAGCTAGTAAAATTAAATGTCTTTGAAAACTAACCAAAAAGCTAACCTCTTAACAAAAAGTTGATAACTCACCTTTGAGAAGTCACTCGTCATAGATTGCACAATGCAAATATGTTTCAGTTGGAGCTTAAAATCTTCATTGAAAGGAAATTATGAATAAAGTGTATTTAAAAGATAGAAATTCAATATATTTTTTTAATTATTTTATAAATTTATTAAGCTATTAAAAAAACATTTAAAACACAAAGTTGAGAGTATTATTTGAGGTAATCATTATTGAAAAAGAAGGACACATTAAGTCGTCGAGAAAGTACTAACCTGTAATCAGAATTCAGAGCTCTACATATTCAACTCTTTCATCTATTTGTGATTAATTTGATATAAAAAAGATTTTTTTTTAATGTATAATTTTTAAGATGAATAAAATACAAATTTGTAGCAACATAAATCACTTAGTTACAAATAAAATTTGTTTCACATTATCTCTCGCGGCTCGGAGACTAGAAAAATACTTGTCATCCGATGGGGGTCGGCAGTGGTTTCCTCATTATTGGCCTTATTCTTATGAATTTCAAAAAAAAAATAGTCCAAAGGCTTTAAAATATATCTCTGCATCATTCCTTATACATTTTTTTATAAAAATCCGTATTTTTTTAATAAATAATCATATTTTAAGTTGCGCGTAAAAAGGACGTCATCCAGCACACATTTGAATTGCAACTGACGTGCTTAGCCCAGATATCTTACGAACGATCGCTTATTGTGTTATCGCGTATTTATATAAACTACAAAATGTCCAAAAAACTATGATACAAGAATACCTTAATTATAAACATTGTATCACCCATATTAAAATAGATATTTAAGAATTATAGATATTAGAAATAAGAAGTATTTTTTCTAGTCTCCGAGCCGCGAGAGTTATATAAGATTCCGTTGTAGATTAAAGACCATATTGATCACCGTCAAAGGTCGTTTTGCCAGTTTGCGAAGGGTTGTGAATATAAAAGGTACGAGTAATTTCCTTTTCATTTAAAATCGTTTTCTATCAGGATCCTTAAGGAAATCGCGGTTAGCAGATTCGAAATCACACTGAGAGAAATTCTCACATTGCAAAGGTGTCGCACCATTTTTAGAATTCATACTCTTTTTACGAGAATCGAATTGAGGACAAAGATTCTCATCTTTGGTTTGTTTCATATTCAATATAGTTTTGTGGTTAACATATTTATGTATAGAAAGTAAATCAAACGATATAAACAATTTCATACAAATAGAGCAAACGTATTTTCTGTCATTGAACGTTTTTTTTTCTAGATTTTTTACAACCAGGACCGGTCGTTGCTCTATACCTTCATTTTTGACATTGTTTTCATCGCTTTCAATGTCAACGAAGGTAACTGGTGATGTCTTCGGTGAGTAATTTACTAATGGACGCATTGGAGAGGCTGAGTTTTGGTGAGCGGTTATCTGAAAAAAGTTAATATATAAAATTTAAAATAACTTTGATTATTCCACGTATTATGCGACTAAATGTAACACGTGTTTCGCCTCCTTCAGAGGCATCCTCAGACTTACTATCGCAAAATTTGCTATAGTAATGAAGCAAGATGATTTTAACATTAAAATTATGAAATTGCAAAATGGAGTTTGGGTTTTTTTTTTCATTTCTAGGAGGGGGGTAATATAATCGAAATAAAGCATACAAATAATGACACTAATGAGCTGCAATCAATCAGATTGGGATTTTTCCCTTTTTAGAGAAGCAAGGAAGGGGTTATAGAATCTAAACAAAGCAAACAGATATAATCATACTATTAATGACGTTAAACATTACAAACTATTAAACTAATAAGCTGCAATCAATCAGATATGTTGGTGATTACTCTATTAATTGGAAACAATGTAAGCACTGGCGAGCAACTCGTCCTATTAAGAATACTATGAGTAAGAGCAATGAGGATGCTTCTGAATGAGGCGAAACACGTGTCACAGTTAGTCGCACAATACGTGGAATAATCAAAGTTATTTTTATTTTTTTTTATTAAAATGAACTTCCACAAAGTTACTGCCAAAAACATCAAAAGTACTGAAAAAAGTTGTTTAACGTTTTAAGATCACATTTTTTAAAATGAGCATTATTTTAAATCATTTGATCTTTGCCAGCAAAAAACTGATCCAAGTTATTTGAGTCGTCTTAATTTGAGAGCAAACAACATTCAATAAACACATTAGGATTAATTGCAAAAAGGCTTTACAAATGTTGGCTTTTTTCATCCATACACGTCTTTTCGGGAGTGAGGAAAAAAATGAAAGTTTGAAGAGAAATGGTACCATGTAATTTACCGCCTGTGTGGTCGAGTGGCCAACTCTGTTGGCTACCGCTACGGAGGTCACGGGTTCGAATCCCAGTACGGGCAGTTTTATAAATTGATTTTTCAATCGATTAATGAATTTCTGTTCAAAGGCATGGATGTATGTGATGTCTTGAATTCTCCTCTCTCCCACCCATCCTATCCTATGAACGAGGCGTATTGAGAGCGATTAGCTTACCACTAGTCCTGTCTTAGCTCTATCTTTCTGTCCCTACTATCTTTGGAAAAAGAGAGGTTGAGCAACTGAGTAACAGGCAGTTCTCGTAGTAAACACTTCTGTTGGGATGACCACCATTAGGAGTCCATATGCTCCACATTGGGAGCGGAGGATGTCAACCGAATAAGCTCCGACAAACTCTACTTGAATGCATGAAAAATTGAATTTGAACAATAATTCATATATATATACGTTATAATAATTACGAAGTTCTTTGATGTTGAACCATGTTACCTGATTTTTGATTGTAGATTCTTCGCCATTTTCTAAAACTTTGCAGTTCACCGCACAGCCTCTAAGAGCGACTTCTTCTTTGATGATGGGCTGTCTGATAACGGTTTGAAATTCAGGTTTGATGGGATGAGAAGCGTCCTGCAAGAAATAATAAGCACTTAGCTGTAAGCCCGTTGACCTCAACGGGGGGGGATTTTTGTTGCATTTTTAAGTAGTCGGAAAGTTTACTGGCGTGAAAAATAAATTACAAACGTATTTATTGAATAAGCCAAAAATTAGCAAAAAAAATTGCTAACAATCATTTTTCGTAGTAGCGGAAATCGACGTCGGCGCATATATCAACAGCCCTGCAGTATTTAATTTGTAAATTATTTAATTTTTGGAATAATGTTCAAGTTTGCTAACAACCATTTTTCGTAGTAGCAGAAATCGACCTCAGCGCATATATCGACAGCCCTGCAGTATTTAAATTGTAAATTTTTAATTTTTGGATTAATGTTCAAGTTTGCTAACAATCATTTTTCGTAGTAGCAGAAATCGACCTCGACGCATATATCGACAGCCCTGCAGTTTTCAAATTGTAAATTTTTAATTTTTGGAATAATGTTCAAGTTTGCTAACAATCATTTTTCGCAGTAGCAGAAATTGACCTCGGCGCATATATCGACAGCCTTGCAGTTTTTAAATTGTGAATTATTTAATTTTTGGAATAATGTTCAAGTTTGCTAACAATCATTTTTCGTAGTAGCATAAATTGACTTCGGCGCATATATCGACAACCCTGCAGTATTTAATTTGTAAATTTTTAATTTTTTTGAATAATGTTCAAGTTTGCTAACAATCATTTTTCGTAGTAGCATAAATTGACTTCGGCGCATATATCGACAGCCCTGCAGTATTTAAATTGTAAATTATTCAATTTTTGAAATAATGTTCAAGTTTGCTAACAATATTTTTTCGTAGTAGCAGAAATAGACCGAAATAGAATAGAAATAGATTGAAATAATGTTTAAGCCTATTTGTTATAGAATTTTATACATAATTGTACACATATTGACGTTGTGAAAAAGGAATTAACATTGCCAAACATATACTAAGCTACTGAGGACAAAAAAAATATAAAAAGCTAACCTCAAAAGTTTCCAGGGCTTCTGGTTTCACAGAAAGTAAGTTAGACCAACCGTCATCTGGTGGATGACCTTCTTCGTTGTATCCTCGACCAACTTTATCATTGTTAACATTCATTTTATTTTTAAATTCACCAGATGAAATCATTAAATAGTTTAATAATTCAAGTACGTTAGTATGCATCGATGTTTTGGCATAGACAATAATTAAAGTTGTTCTTATTGCTTATGGTGTGTGTGATTATTTTAATATTAAATTCAAACTCGTATTTTTTACCTACCTATACTTTTCACCTCACATTATTATGAAAGTTGCTGATAAATTATGCGAAATACAATCTTTTACCTTGCCATCGTATTTTAATTTCTCTGAGCTTCGTTCCGCTTTGAATATTAAATTTGAAAAAGTTATACAAAATTTATTATTGAAAAATTTTATTTTGTCATCATTGTATATAAGTGCTTTGCTTCAATTACAATAATTTTTATATTTTTCAATAAAACATATGAGTTAATTGAAATTGGCGATTGATTATTTCGCTTTTAAATCTTGAGTCACTATTTTATTGATTTTGACAAGAAATTTGAACAAGTCATAAAAGTGTTTATTTGAATTGAATAAGAGACGATAGACTTTCTTTTTCATACCATGCCAAGACATCAGTGAGCAAGGCTACTTCTGCCTTCTATTCAATCTCACGCCTAGCAGGTAAAAATTGGGGCTTAAGATCTAGTGCCCTTAAAATCGCTTACGATGCCATATACATGGGGATTGCTAGCTACGCCGCTAGCACATGGTACAAACGATGCACCGTTCTTTCGATACAGAAAATACTTCTAAGTGGACAACGCAGTGCGTTGATAGCCCTAACCAAAGCATACAGATCCTCGTCTACGGATGCATTGCCGGTCTTGGCTGGTATACTTCCGTTGGACCTGCACATTCAAGTTAGAGGCGCAACAGTAATGCTGTACAAAGGTGTCGAGTCCCAGGTGGGAGAAATTCAGTTACTGCCTCCTCCTCGACCAGACCCTTACAATTCTAAAGCTCATAGAATTGCAGCGCGCAGTGTGGCGATAGAAGCTGCAATGAAAGTTTGGCAGGCTCGATGGGAGAAATCTTCAAAGGGGAGGCAAACTTTTAAATTCTTTCCGAATGTTAAATGGCGAATGGAGATAACCAAAGTCCTGACTCCTAATTTCTGGACCAGCCAATTCATAACTGGCCACGGTTACTTCGCTGCCAAGCTCTTCCAGCTTGGCCGGTTAGTAGATAGTCCTAAATGTAAATGCGGAAATATGATTCAGGATGCTGATCACATCCTCTGGGAATGTCCAGATTTAAATAATGAACGGGAAAAATTGCTCAAGACGATACGACTATCTGTCGGATCTGTCGGCCCCGTCGGTCATGCCGACTTGGTTGCATCTAAGGCAAATTATAGGGCATTTAAAGAATTCTCCGCGTCTTTTGGAAAAAGAGTTGATTTAAATAGATAAAATCTAACATTTTCAAATGCATTTATTATTAACTTTTTATTTCTGCACACTGTAGTGCATGCAACCCAGTCTTGAAGAATTTCTTCTCGGGAAATTTCTGGCAAAATTTTGAACACGACTAACGTTGTTACGCTACGGAATACACCTATATAAAGGGTGTGAAGCCGTAGCGGGTGGTGGTGGGTACAACGTTGAGTACCCTAGGGAATTAAAAAAAAAAAAAATTGAATAAGTAAAATACGTTGTTATTGCTCCATATGACAACAATTTTTATTTTTTACTATTCCGTTTCTAAGCTCAAAAAATGCGACCCCGATAACCACATTTTCTTCAATATCTATTTTAATATGGGTAATACAATGTTTATAAATAAGGTATTCTTATATCATAGTTTTTTGGACCTTCTAAAATGATTCGTTCCGTCAATTGAAAATAAAAACGACCAAAAACAACAAAAAAAATACAATTTTACTTATCAAACAATAATAACATGGTAAAGAAAAATGCAACTGTTGAAAAAAATTACAGTAAAACCGTGTACAACGACTTAATTAAAGGCAGTACGATAATTCATTTCTAGACATTTATAGTTCAGGTATAAAAAGTATATAAACAGGCAATTTAATAAAACTCTCATAACCGGTAACAAATTTCAACTCGCATTCTATATAAATAATCATAAATACCATAAACAATTAAAATACGTCACCTTATTGTCTATTGCGACAGCCCGAACACTAATGGCGTCCTTGAATTTACCAATTGTTCAATAGATTCATCCAGTGTATTTAACAAAAATGGAAGTTAAAAAAGAACCAGTCGATCATGAATACAATGAAGAAGGTCATCCACCAGACGACGGTTGGTATCAAGTACCAATTGTGCGACCGGAAGCCCTGGATACTTTTGAGGTTATCTTTCAGTCGATTTTTGTTACGTACATATGCCTAATAGTGTTAATTCTTTTTCTGCACCGTTAATCTAAATGTGAGTATCCATATTTCTTTTACCATATAGGAAATGGCCACATTGTCGTTTACGCAAATTACGTAATATAAGTACCGTATTTCAGAATTGTTCTATGAATCGTTCGTTTATATATGAGGAAATAACTTTTTGATAACATATGGCGACTCTTTCAGACAGATATTTGAATGATATTTCGCTTGAATAATCGTTTCCTGTCTTCCATGTTTCATAATTTTGCATTATTTGTAGTGTCCTCGTTCTTTACGCTTATAAATGCACAAGATAATTATCCCTTATTACAACATCGCCTATATTTGTGGCTTCCTGAGACACTCTTAATGAAGAATCTCGTATTTGCTTAATGGCATTGGTAGTAAAACTTTGTATGTTTTGTTTTTATTCAAAAAGCATCATAACACAAAAATCCAAAAACAATTCTCTATATATTAATAGTCGATAAAATAATCACAAACCACAAATGTGTCCGTACTGATGTCCTCGGGTACCTTTTTCTTCTTCTACGAAAAATGATTGTTAGCAAACTTGAACATTATTCCAAAAATTTAATAATTTACAATTTAAAAACTGCAGGGCTGTCGATATATGCGCCGAGGTCGATTTTTGCTACTATGAAAAATGATTGTTAGCAAACTTGAACATTATTCCAAAGATTTAATAATTTACGAAATTTCTAGCTACTACGAAAAATGGTTGTAAGCAAACTTAAACATTATTCCAAAAATTCAATAAATTACGATATTTCTGCTACTACGAAAAATAGTTGTTAGCAAACTTAAACATTATTCCATAAATTCAATAATTTACGAAATTTCTCCTACTACGAAAAATGATTGTTAGCTAACTTAAACATTATTCCAAAAATTAAATAATTTATAATTTAAATACTGCAGGGCTGTCGATATATGCCCCGAGGTCGATTTATGCTACTACGAAAAATGATTGTTGGCAAACCTAAACATTATTCCAAAAATTAAATAATTTACAATTAAAATACTGCAGGGCTGTCGATATATGCCCCGAAGTCGATTTCTGCTACTATGAAAAATGATTGTTAGCAAACTTAAACATTATTCCAAAAATTAAATAATTTACAATTTAAATACCACAGGGCAGGGCTGGCGACATATGCCCCGAGATATATTTATTTCATTTTTAGAATTTTCGGCTTATTCAATAAATAGGTTCGTAATTTTCTGGCTACTTAAAAATGCAACAAAAATCCCCCCGTTGAGGTCAACGGGCTTACAGCTAGTCTCAGTTAAATTGATTATTATTTCAGGGCGCTTCCCATCGTATCAAATCTGAATTTCAAACCGATATCGAACAGCCCATCTTCAAAGAGGAAGTCGCTCCAAGAGAGTCTACGGTAAACTGCAGAGATTTAGAAAATAACGAGGAATCGACTAGTTTTGCATCCGATTTCAAAAAGCAGGTAAAGTGATAAAACATCGTCAAGTAAACAAAGTTGAACGTCATAATTAAAATATTTTTTAAATGTTTTTACATGATTGTATGTCTCGAACCTCTCGAAGCCCAAAAAATTGACATATTCTCAAGTTTGCTTCGGACGATGATGATGATAAAGCCCAAAATTATCTTAAATATCTATTTTAATATGCGTGATACAATGTTTATAATTAAGGTATTCTTATATAATAGTATTTTGGACCTTTTGTAGAAGAAAATAAAATATTCGATCGCTAGTTCCGTCTCTATTAAATAAAACAGGAAAGAAAAAAATCAACTAAATAAAAAAGATCCTCAAATACTATTCTCAAAAAAAACACAATATCTTACTTACATGCTTATTTTATATATGTTCTGGCAACATGAGAAGGCGTGATAAGAATTGCAGATTACATTAAATAGCATTAGCTAAATCTCGTCAGGTGCGATTTCATATTTGTGCTGGGATGACGTCTTTTTTACGTGCAACTAAAAATATGATTATTTATTAAAAAAAAACACCGATTTTTATAAAAAAAAATGTATGAGGAATGATGCAGAGATATTTTGAAGCCCTTAGACCATTTTTTTTTTGAAATAAGAATCAGGAACCATATAAATTGAATGGAAAAACAAATACAATAGTGCAACGAGTTTACTGTAGAATTATATTATTTATGAACCGAAATAAATTTGTTAACTTATTTGTACTGCTGTGATTTATTTTTGGTTTCAGTTTCAAACTACCAGCGTCAACCCTACGGCTCAAACTGAATTACCATCGATGAATCTGCCTTGGGGTCAATCACAAGCAAAAGCTCATATACATGAACAAAACATAATAACGGAAATATTGCAGCAGAAAATGGTCGCCATTATTATAGTAGAAAATGCTGTGTTTAATGAACAAAATTTCGTGTGTCGTATTTGTGATGATATATTCCCATCGTCAAACATACTGAAGCAGCACGCCATTAGGCATTCTGCATTAAACTTTGATGGGGAAAATAGGTTTGTTAGCTTTTCATTATTCAATTACAAATGGTGCCGTAGCTACAATGAAATCTCTTTTTTGCCTCGTAGCCATGCCATTATATGTATTTGATCGTTAAAGTTAATCACAAAAGGGAAAACTGGGTGATGATATTTATCTTTTTATTTTTGTTTTCATGTAACAATTAAGTAAGAAGCTTAAAACGGAAATCAAAATAGAACCAGAGCACGAATTACTGTCATCCTCTTATCAGGATTCTATTTGTTGCGATATTCATCAATATAATATGAATGACATTTGCAATGAACATTATTCAATTGACATCAAACACGAGCCACTTGAAGTCCACCCTAAAATAATTGAACAAGAAAAACATCACCAGTCGAAAAAGGTATTTCTATCATCTGGCATAAGAAATTGATTGTCAGGGTTGTATTTTAAAAAATAAAGATATTTATTTTTAGACAAGTAATTAAAAAAATATTAATAAGTCACCAAGCGTTCAAATATCATATACATATATG
>CM062843.1:124535-147426 GCA_031772345.1 Himalopsyche anomala
TTTGATGAATATCGCAACCAATAGAATCCTGATAAGAGGATGACAGTAATTCGTGCTCTATTTCTATTTTGATATCCGTTTTAAGCTTCTTACTTAATTGTTACATGAAAACAAAAATAAAAGATAAATATCATCACCCAGTTTTCCCTTTTGTGATTAACTTTAACGAACAAATACATATTATGGCATGGCTACGACGTAAAAAAGAGATTTCATTGTAGCTACGGCACTATTTGTAATTAAATAATGAAAAGCTAGCAAACCTTTTTCCCTCATCAAAGTTTAAAGTAGAATGCCTAATGGCGTGCTGCTTCAGAATGTTTGACGATGGAAATATATCATCACAAATACGACACACGAAATTTTGTTCATTAAACACAGCATTTTCAACTATAATAATGGCGACCATTTTCTGCTGCAATATTTCCGTTATTATGTTTTGTTCATGTATATGAGCTTTTGCTTGTGATTGATCCCAAGGCAGGTTCATCGATGGTAATTCAGTGTGAGCCGGAGGGTTGACGCTGGTAGTATGAAACTGAAACCAAAAATCAAATACAGCAGAACAAATAAGTTAACAGATGATATGACACAGATATTTAACAATAAAAAATTAAAAAGGACTTGTCAGGCGCAAGGTAACCAAATAAACATAAACAGAAGAAATGAAATACAATTTGACAACAATAAATGATTCAAAATATTTTTTTTGTTTACCTTTATAGACTGGTAAAGAATGTCGAGTGCTTCGAATTTGATGGCGATCGAATATTCCTTATTACAGGTGTCATCCATATTGCTGCTAAAATGATCGCATTCATGACGATTATCTGGTGTATTTGCTGACACTGAGTCGTCTTCTAGTTCTATTTTGACATTAGTTTGAAGCTTAACTCTGAATTGTCGCATGAAAACAAAGAATAAATGAGCACGATGAATAAAACTTGACTGTTTCTACATATGAGTTATTGATTGAATTGTCATTAACTTGGTAGACATTCATCGTAAAAAGGTGAAAAATAACGTGAGTTTTTACATTTATTTTATATTTGATGTAAAAGATATATATTTTTACACTAAATATAAAATGACAGCAATGATATCATATCACAGAAACGCCTTTGAGCGACCTGCGGAGCTAATTGCTTAATTTTACTCACCTGCTTTCCTCGTACATTTTTAATTTAGCATGGCTAGCAGCATGCTGCTCAAGTAAGTGTGATGATGGGAATATTTCATAGCAATCACTGCAAACAAAGTTTCGCTTGTGGAAAACACCGTTTTTGAGATTTATTACTACGTTTATTTCCTGCATTAAAAATTCTTTTTCATGCACTTGGTTTATGTCAGACAACGTAGATGCATCAGTTTGAGTCGAACTTATCGCCAGGGGTTCAATGACATCTTTAGAGTTGGTATGGGTCGTTTGAAACTGAAATAAAAAGAAGGCACTATTAAAAGCCTGCAACAACTGATTAAATCCAAAAGATATATTCACTTTTCCCAGACGATTCCAATTACCAAAGACCACGAAAGATGACAATAAGTTCAAGTCCAGTCATAACCTGTGGCCCAATTAAAGGTTTTGTGTGGTTTCGAACTGTCTATACACCTTGCATTTATTATTAGGTAAAGTCAAAAGAAATGTCATTTTTTCTTGTTGCATTCTTTGCCGTCAGTTTACCTCAGGTTGTTGTCAAGTGAGCACAACAATGTTGGTGTCATTTTGAAGCTCTGTTTTTTGTCTTTCTTTTTCACATATTTTCATATTTTTTTTTACCCATAGCCAAAATATCCAAACCAGAAATCGACGACGCACATTTGCGATCTTGTTTACTGTTTTTAATCGACAAAGGATTAAAAGCAAACGAAGCTATCCAGAGCATTTGTAATACATATGGCGACATATTGAACAGTTGCAAATGCCATAGATGGTACAAAAAATTCAATAATGGCGACAGAGAGTTGAAAGATAAACCAAAATCAGAACGACTTCTAAAAATCAACGATGACGCATTAAATTCTCTGGTCAAATCTGATCCTCGAAAAACAATAAAGGAATTATTGCTAGACATTGGCTCTTCCTGGTCGACAGTAAAAAACCATTTAAAAAGTCTCGGAAAAAAACATAGACATGGAGTTTGGGTACCACACAAGCTATGGCTGACGGCCTTGGAACAACGGGTAACCATTTGTTCATCGCTATTGTCCAGGTATGAAACCGATCCATTTTAGAGAAGGATCGTTACTGGGGATGAGAAGTGGGTCCTCTACAACAACTCGAGAAGAAAAAACAGTGGCTTTCATCAAATCAAGTATCTGTTTCTACCCCTCGACCGTCATTAATCTTGAAAAAGGTCCTTTTTTGTGTTTGGTGGAATTTTTTGGCATGATTCACTACGAATTATTAAAACCTGGCCAAACAGTCACAGCAGAGGTATACTGTGCACAGTTAGATAGGTTAAAAGTGGAAATGTTAAAAAAGCGATCAGTGTTAGTCAACAATCAAAGACGCATATTGCAGCATGATAATGCAAGACCACACGCAGCAAGGATCACGCAGGAAAAGATAAGGGAGCTGGATTTGGAAGTGCTACATCATCCATCATATTCTCCTGATATTCCACCTTCAGACTATCATATTTTCAAATCTTTGGAACATTCGCTTCAGGATAAAAAAATTACTTCTGTGGAACAAGTAAAAAATCATTTGGACTCTTATTTGAATGAAAAACCGGCCGAATTTTACGAAAAAGGCATTAATAAGCTACCTGATCTGTGGAGGGGATTGTAAATAATGACGGAAATTATTTAATTGATAAATATTGTACAACTTTTGTGAAAATAATTTTTTTCTCCAAATAAAAAAAAAATGACATTTCTTTTGGCTTTACCTAATATATAGACAGTGCTTGCCGACTGAGAAAAACAAATTGAACGTGGCGCAACCTTTTTTAAGGCACTTGTTTATGTCTCTCTTATGAACATTATTTGGACAATAAATCGGAAATATGGAGTAAAGTGGCCGTCAAAGACATGCAATTCGTTATTTCAGCTGGACATTGAGTTACAATCGCATAGAAATTGAAGTTAACTGCGTAAGCAAAATCGATAAAGAAACGAAATGTTTATTTCTCGAGTAATATATATATATATATTTTATTTTAACAAAGAAGCAAGTAGCAAGAACTGCTTTAATTGCATACAGTACCAAAGTACTAAGTGAGTTTGTCTTACTGATATTCTATTTTTCAAAAATATCAACGGACATAACCGCAAATAAAAGTTGCACGTGTTAACCACGTTGGAACCATGACAATGTATTTATCTGATTTTTTTAGACTACAGAGTGACTTAAGATTACCTTATAAATCTCTTGATGGTCTGCTTCGTCAACAATTCCTTCTTGCTTTGAGAGCGACTCGACCTTGATGTCATTCGAGTATTCCTCATTCAAGATAGCATTGTCATTGTTTTGTCGACTATCGCAGTTTTGGTCGTTCTCAGATGAATCAATTGACAGTAATTCATCGTCTGGTTCTATTTTGATATCCATTTCCAAACAATTGTGATGCAGAGAATAGAAATAAAGGCACAAGCTTTATAAAATATTGTGTTTCCACAGACAATAATTATAAATATTTTGCTCATCCGTTCATAGACAAATGAATCGATGGATGTTAAACAAATGGTGAATTTTTCTACTGAAATTTATATCGCATAATTAATTCATGAATAATGTGTGAATTGTGCTATCATCAAATCCGCGAAAATAAATTCTTAGTCATGGCGTTGTTTTTCTTCTTCCTTTTTTTGTGTAAATAACCGTGTCCTACTTGAAAAAATGTTGTATTTTTTTACTTAATTCATTAGTATGACATGTCAAATCAAAACTACAGCCTCAATAATATATGTTAAATATTATTTGCTACTTAGAATACTAATTCGATTCACTTAATACAAATCAAGCATCTATGTTAATTTGTATATCAAGTTATTAAATGGTTGATTTTCTTCTTTTAAATTAAAAAATCATTTTCATAGACAATGGGTGTGTGTTATCGCACATCGTCATCAGTAGCCGTGAACGCATCCAGTTTGTAAAAGAGTCAAGCAGAATGCAGGCATTCTTGAGGCATCCGAAACTCAGGCCGAAGCCAGTGCCGCATCAAAAGTTTGTGCTTTTCTTTGTCATCTGTCATTAACAAGTTAAGCAATTAACCCTCGCGGCTCGGAGACTATAAAAATAAATCTCTGCCGATGGGGTCGTTTAGGGACCCTAGTGGTTTCCTCATTATTGGCCTTATTTTTATGAATTTCAAAAAAAAAAATAGTCCAAGGGCTTTTAAATACCTCTCTGCATCATTCCTCATACATTTTTAAATATTTAAATTACATAAATAATCATATTTTAAGTTGCGCGTAAAAAATACGTCATTCAAGTGCAAATATGTATTTGCAACTGATGCGTGTGGGTAATGGGGTCGCATTTCTTGAGCTTAGAACCGGAAAAGTTAAACAAGTTTTCATGTGTAGAAATTCCACCTTTTTCAAGACTGGCTTAGCTCATCCCAAGCTTATGCTTTTTTTTCTAAATCCTTTTGATATTTCAATTGAATAATAAAACAGATTGATATCAATTTTTTTTAATTATTACTGAATTAATAAAACTAATAAAAATTTAATGTTTGCTAAATGACAATGCTTAAAAGTCTCTGTGTGAGATTTAAAAATCTTTCATTTCTTTAGGCGCGTTATGCAAAAATGATAAGAGTGAAATTTTAAGATGCGCGCGCATCACCGTCACACACAAAATTCACAGTTTGAAGTTAGTCACGCATGTTGGCACGCTCGTTCAGTAGTGATTGCAGACGTTCGAGCTAGATGAGTTGCCATTTATCAGAATATGCACGACACTACCATCATCAGTGTCTTTTCATTTTATATGAGGAACTGTGGAGCCTAGCTCCAATCTCCCTTTCATCTTTGGTTTTTTTTTTTTAATGTTGTGGACCCAGTCTTATTATTCTATTTTTTTTTAATAATTGTTTTGTTGTGGGTTTATTTTTGATAAAATCAGCAGTACCTAGCTAAAATTTTTGTAGAAGGTTACATTTTATTATGAAACATAAGAAGTCTTTATAGCCCCTTAAATTTTGTCAAAAAATACATTTACTTCGGCTGACTAATAAACGAGACCCCCGTTAATTATTGTCTTTTGTTATATATTATATCATATTGTTAACAGATGTCTAGATTTTTATGAACTTACATGCGTACAATGCTTCACGGTAATTATTTTGCAGTTTTGGGATAGGTTTCTTACATTTCTTTTTTGTTTTATTATAGCCTTCTTCCTGGAACTACAAAAATATTATTTATCTGTACGTAAGATGATAAACCAAAGCCGTCACTTGTTTGTTCAAGAAAGCGATATTATGGCGAGCTGAGGTTTTGAAAATTCATTACATGCTAATAACAATAGTTGATAGTAATGAAGTGAGCGAATTATTAAAACTAGGGGGAATAAATATTTTTCGAACTAGTTTTTCTACCAAGGAACACGATTTTGAAAACTTAATCAGATAAGTTCATCTTATAATGCAGATAATCCACTTGGTATTGCATTGAAAATAAAGAAAGGTGAGACATGAACATTTTTTCTCGAGTCACAAGAAGTATGGCGGGTTAAGCAAACGAGAGGCCCCAGGTGAAATGAAATTTGTAGGCCCTGTTTTTCGGATATCATAAGAACGTCATAGTGTATATTAAAATGTGCAAACTATTTCTATTAGCCGTGCAGAAGCTAAACGAGGTTTAAGGGTTGTGAAGCCAACTGTCAATCAAGAATGTGTAATGTTTGAATAAAATCAAGTTTAAGGTGTTTATCGTCAATCCTTAGTGTAAAGCAGACAAACACAACCGTTTCATCTATCGGGCCGCATTTTTTTAATGATGATTTCAGGCCGCAAGTAAAATGAAATTTTAAGTACGCTCAATCCTTTCTTTACAAGAGCATAGTGTAAAAAAATGCGGTATACATAGATATACGAAAGACAGTTTATATTGCATTCGGTCGTGCTATTTTGAACAGGAATTCGCAAAAGAGAATTTGGGGTACTTATTAACATATAAGAGGTCTGCACGGGCCGAAATTTTACAAAATTACCCGGCCCAGGCCTGAGTGTAATACCACACTTGTTACCCGAACCCGGATTTATACTCTTCAGCCCGAAAAAAACCCGTTGTTTACAAATTCACTATAATTTACGATTCACTATAGAACTGGTAATAGTTAAAATTATCATGGGTGTGTTATGAGACAAACGTAGTCCGAAATATTTTTCTGAAGAAATAAATTCCTTGCCCGGCCCGAGCCCGAATATTAATTGCGCTCACCCGCCTGCGGGCCGGGTAGGAGCCCGAGGGCCAGTGCAGACCTCTATAGCATATGCTTTTATTGTGAACGATTTAAAAAAATATTGTTTCAATTGCTAATGCGACCTTTGTCGTTGTAAATTTCAAACTTATTCTTTAGAAATTGCCATACAATTTGTAGGTAGTATCAAACTGCAAAATCATTAATTATATTTCTATGAACAGAGTTATTCTGCATCGTTATCGAAAAAAACTTACTCAGATTTATTAAATTCTATAATTGACTTTTAAATTAAAATATGTAAAATATCTGATGATTATTATTGGAGAAAATATATTTTAAAAACGGAGGATAAATAGGAAAAGGAGTTTTTTCTCGTACTTTGTGTTTGATATCATTAATGTACTAAGTTTATATTTTAAAATGTAATAGTACCACACTGCAAGAATACAAAACATCATAATGGTTAAAATCAAGCACATTGTGTTGGAGGATAAAAATAATTGATGAAAATCAGACAATTGAAAGAAATTACAAGAATAAAATTATCAAAATATAAAATATTATTCAACACATGTACAGTCACACAAGTTTTGTACCTAACGATCCGGGCTTCGTCTTTCGGCATCTTCAGGCTTTCAAGTTGAAACCACAGATATCTTGCGACGCGCGCATAAAACTACAGCTTATTGGAAAATTAAGCAAAATTAGGACTTCATATTAATACAGCATGTAGATAATGCTACGCTTACAACTGCCTCGTTATCACCTTAGTTTCACCAAAAGTCGACACTGGGAACCTTGTTGTACTCGGCTCGCGATATTTTGATTGAACTTGTTTGGTTTATTGTTTTTTAGTTTGAAGGCTTTCGTCTCTTGGTAACTGTAACGGTTGGGTGTTTTAATAAATGTAAAGTTATCTCAAACCTTTAAAGCCCCGTACGGGACCAGTGATTGTGGTACATTTCGCTATCGATTTACACTGATTTATGATAATAATATTCAAAATATGAATATTAGCTTACATAAATGATACCGATCCATAATTTTATTATTAGTTTCGATTTGTATTTTCAATATTTTTGTCATATTGAGTAATATAAACATCTAAGTTAGAAGGTCGACTCTTGGAATAAGCGTTGTGTTAGGCGGGCCGTAATAAACCAGCTTTATCCACACCATACAACATATTTCAACGGGTATACAGATTTCTTTCCATACCTCAAAATTCTCTATTTTTTTCTAATTTTATGGTTTAAATTTTGTCCTATGTTTTATCGTCTTAATTTTTTAACTTAAATGTATAATAATATAAAATGTGAAAAATTGTAAATAAAGCATTCGTTAATTATAAACAATCTTTTGTTTTGCTAATGCTTTTTATTTTACCCACATAGGCTGACTAGTTTAAGAGATAACGTTACTTTATTAAAAGCTACGGGTCGTGCAAATATTTCGCAAAAAGTCCACAGGCGTTTAATAGTTAAAGATTTTATCGGTTCGACCTTTTTTGGGCTGCATTTCAAATTGACATAAATGGTTGCCTGTATTAGCAGATAAAAAACTGTCACGAGAACAACGATCAAAAGGAGAAATGATGTAATACCCGAAAAAGAAGACGAGTCAGTGATGTGCGACATTTTATGCGTTTTTAAACGACTAGAACAAGTTGTTCTAAAAGTGCATTGGTCACATTTGAAAGGCTTTTCTCCAGTGTGTGACATTTTATGCGTTTTTAAATCTCCTGACCATGTTGTTTTATAACTGCATTGGTCACATTTAAAAGGCTTTTCTCCAGTGTGTGACATTTTATGCGTTTTTAAATCACTAGACAGAGTTGTTTTATAATTGCATTGGTCACATTTGAAAGGCTTTTCTCCAGTGTGTGACATTTTATGCGTTTTTAAATTAGTAGAATAAATTGTTTTATAAATGCATTGGTCACATTTAAAAGGCTTTTCTCCAGTGTGTGACATTTTATGCGTTTTTAAACGACTAGGACAAGTTGTTCTAAAACTGCATTGGTCACATTTGAAAGGCTTTTCTCCAGTGTGTGACATTTTATGAACTTTAAAAGCACTAGACCGAGTTGTTTTATAATTGCATTGATCACATTTAAAAGGCTTTTCTCCAGTGTGTGACATTTTATGCGTTTTTAAATCACTAGACCGAGTTGTTTTATAATTGCATTGGTCACATTTGAAAGGCTTTTCTCCAGTGTGTGACATTTTATGCGTTTTTAAGTGACTAGAATGAGTTGCTTTATAACTGCAATGGTCACATTTAAAAGCCTTTATTCGAGAATGTAGTTTAACATTTGGCTGTAACGAAAAAAGAACGGACAGATTAAAAATCGGTTTCACTACTTATTATAATTAACCAGAGCAGAATTAAAACAAATGGTTTGTCATCATTGAAAAATGTTACAATTTTAACCGTCTTAATTGAGTTTGCCTGGCCTTTCGGCATCTTCAGGCGTTCAGTTGCACGGACTCAACTGAGCGCCTGAGGATGCCGAAAGGCGAAACTCGGGTCGTCAATGACAGAAATTGTGTGAACGCACATTATTTGAACGATTCAAAGACTACAACTAATAATACGACTTTTTAAACTTTATATTTCTCGATTAGACAATCATTTAAAAAAGATAAAGATATCGAGGCATGTGAGATGAAGGTATATCACTGTAAAAGGGCCTCGAAATTGATAGCAAGAAACGAAAAATAAAAAAAGCACTGAACTATGATTGCTGTTTTAACCTCAAAACTTTGTTAATAACATATGGCGACTTACTAATATTATTTAAATTACAAGTCTAAAAAAAATATGTTTATTTTATAAAATACAACCCTGACAATCCACTTCTTATGACAGATAGAAATACCTTTTTCGACTGGTGATGTTTTTCTTGTTCAATTATTTTAGGGTGGACTTCAAGTGGCTCGTGTTTGATGTCAATTGAATGATCCTCATCATTGTAAATGTCATTCATATTATTTTGATGAATATCGCAACCAATAGAATCCTGATAAGAGGATGACAGTAATTCGTGCTCTGGTTCTATTTTGATTTCCGTTTTAAGCTTCTTACTTAATTGTTACATGAAAGCAAAAATAAAAAGATAAATATCATCACCCAGTTTTTCCTTTTGTGATAAACTTTAACGATCAAATACATATTATGGCATGGCTACGAGGTAAAAAAGAGATTTCATTGTAGCTACGGCACCATTTGTAATTGAATAATGAAAAGCTAGCAAACCTTTTTCCCACATCAAAGTTTAATGCAGAATGCCTTATGGCGTGCTGCTTCAGTATGTTTGACGATGGGAATATATCATCACAAATACGACACACGAAATTTTGTTCATTAAACATAGCATTTTCACATATAATAATGGCGACCATTTTCTGCTGCAATATTTCAGTTATTATGTTTTGTTCATGTATATGAGCTTTTGCTTGTGATTGATCCCAAGGCAGATTCATCGATGGTAATTCAGTGTGAGCCGTAGGGTTGACGCTGGTAGTTTGAAACTGATACCGAAAATCAAATACAGCAGTACAAATAAGTTAACAAATTTATTTAAGTTTAAAAACAATATAATTCTACAGTAAACTCGGTTGGAAGTTATTTTAGGAACAGAAAACAATACGTGTCGTATGTTATTTTTTAACACTCGCGGCTCGGAGACAATAAAAATACCTCTCTTCTAATAGGGGTCGTTTAGGGACCCCAGTGGTTTTCTCATTATTGGCCTTATTATTACGAATTTCAAAATGTTTGGACGTAAAAAAGACGTCATCCCAGCACACATATGAAATCGCAGCTGACGAGATTTAGCTAATGCTATTTAATGTTATCTGCAATTCTTATCACGCCTTCTCATGTTGCCAGAACTTATATAAAATGAGGCATCGATATAAGTAAGATATTGTGTTTTTTTTGAGAATAGTATTTGAGGATACGTAAATTATTATCTTTAACTTCGCACACATCAATCTGTTTTTGTTTTACTTTGAGAATCTTTTTTTTTAGTTGATTTTTTTCTTTCCTGTTTTATTTAATAGAGACGGAACTAGCGATCGAATATTTTATTTTCTTCTACAAAAGGTCCAAAAAACTATAATATAAGAATACCTTAATTATAAGCATTGTATCACGCATATTAAAATAGATATTTAAGATAATTTTGGGCTTTATCATCATCATCGTCCGAAGCAAACTTGACAATATGACAATTTTTTGGGCTTTGAGAGGTTCGAGACATACGATCATGTAAAAAAAATTTTAACTATGACGTTTAACTTTGTTAACTTGACGATGTTTTATCACTTTACCTGCTTTTTGAAATCGGATGCAAAACTAGTCGATTCCTCGTTATTTTCTAAATCTCTGCAGTTTACCGTAGACTCTCTTGGAGCGACTTCCTCTTCGAAGATGGGCTGTCCGATATCTGTTTGAAATTCAGATTTGATACGATGAGAAGCGCCCTGAAATAATAATCAATTTAACTAAGACTAGCTGTAAGCCCGTTGACCTCAACGAGGGGATTTTTGTTGCATTTTTAAGTAGTCAAAAAATTACGAACCTATTTATTGAATAAGCCGAAAATTTTAAAAATGAAATAAATATATCTCGGGGCCTATGTCGCCAGCCTTGCCCTGTGGTATTTAAATTGCAAATTATTTAATTTTTGGAATAATGTTTAAGTTTGCTAACAATCATTTTTCGTAGTAGCATAAATCGACAGACCTGCAGTATTTAAATTATAAATTATTTAATTTTTGGAATAATGTTTAAGTTAGCTAACAATCATTTTTCGTAGTAGGAGAAACTTCGTAAATTATTGAATTTATGGAATAATGTTTAAGTTTGCTAACAACTATTTTTCGTAGTAGCAGAAATATCGTAATTAATTGAATTTATGGAATAATGTTTAAGTTTGCTAACAACTATATTTCGTAATAGCAGAAATTTCGTAAATTATTTTATTTTCAGAATAATGTTTAAGTTTGCTAATAACCATTTTTCGTAGTAGCAAAAATCGACCTCGGCACATATATCGACAGCCCTGCAGTTTTTAAATTGTAAATTATTAAATTTTTGGAATAATGTTCAAGTTTGCTAACAATCATTTTTCGTAAAAGAAGAAAAAGGTACCCGAGGACATCAGTACGGACACATTTGTGGTTTGTGATTATTTGTGAAAAGTGATTATTTTATCGACTATTAATATATACTAGCTGTAAGCCCGTTGACCTCAACGGAGGGATTTTTGTTGCATTTTTAAGTAGTCAGAAAAGTTACTGGCGTGAAAAATAAATTACTAACCTATTTATTGAATAATCCCAGAAATTCTGATAGTAAAAGAAATATCTCGGGCGTATATCGACAGCCCTGCCCTGCAGTATTTAAATTGTAAATTATTTATTTTTGGAATAATGTTCTAGTTTGCTAACAACTATTTTTCGTAATAGCAGAAATTTCGTAAGTTATTGAATTTTTGGAATAATGTTTAAGTTTGCTAACAATCATTTTTCCTAGAAGCAGAAATTTTGTAAATTATTTAAATCTTTGGAATAATGTTTATGTTTGCTAACAACCATTTTTCTTAGAAGCAAAATTTCGTAAATTACTTAATTTTTGGTATAATGTTTAAGTTTGCTAACAATTATTTTTCCTATTAGCAGAAATAGACCTCGTAAATAATTGAATTTTTGGAATAATGTTTAAGTTTGCTAACAACCATTTTTCATAGTAGCAAAAATAGTCCTTGTAAATTACTTAATTTTTGGAATAATGTTTAAGTTTGCTAACAATTATTTTTCCTATTAGCAGAAATAGACCTCGTAAATTATTTAATTTTTGGAATAATGTTTAAGTTTGCTAACAATTATTTTTCCTATTAGCAGAAATAGACCTCGTAAATTATTTAATTTTTGGAATAATGTTTAAGTTTGCTAACAACCATTTTTCATAGTAGCAAAAATAGTCTTTGTAAATTACTTAATTTTTGGAATAATGTTTAAGTTTGCTAACAATTATTTTTCCTATTAGCAGAAATAGACCTCGTAAATTATTGAATTTTTGGAATAATGTTTAAGTTTGCTAACAACCATTTTTCATAGTAGCAAAAATAGTCCTTGTAAATTACTTAATTTTTGGAATAATGTTTAAGTTTGCTAACAATTATTTTTCCTATTAGCAGAAATAGACCTCGTAAATTACTTAATTTTTGGAATAATGTTTAAGTTTGCTAACAACCATTTTTCATAGTAGCAAAAATAGTCCTTGTAAATTACTTAATTTTGGAATAATGTTTAAGTTTGCTAACAATTATTTTTCCTATTAGCAGAAATAGACCTCGTAAATTATTTAATTTTTGGAATAATGTTTAAGTTTGCTAACAACCATTTTTCATAGTAGCAAAAATAGTCCTTGTAAATTACTTAATTTTTGGAATAATGTTTAAGTTTGCTAACAATTATTTTTCCTATTAGCAGAAATAGACCTCGTAAATTATTTAATTTTTGGAATAATGTTTAAGTTTGCTAACAACCATTTTTCATAGTAGCAAAAATAGTACTTGTAAATTACTTAATTTTTGGAAAAATGTTTAAGTTTGCTAACAACCATTTTTCTTAGAAGCAGAAATTTCGTAAATTATTTTATTTTTGGTATAATTTTTAAGTTTGCTAACAATTATTTTTCCTATTAGCAGAAATAGACCTCGTAAATTATTTAATTTTTGGAATAATGTTTAAGTTTGCTAACAACCATTTTTCATAGTAGCAGAAATAGACCTCGTAAATTACTTAATTTTTGGAATAATGTTTAAGTTTGCTAACAACCATTTTTCATATTAGCACAAATAGACCTCGTAAATTATTTAATTTTTGGAATAATGTTTAAGTTTGCTAACAACCATTTTTCATAGTAGCAAAAATAGTCCTTGTAAATTACTTAATTTTTGGAATAATGTTTAAGTTTGCTAACAATTATTTTTCCTATTAGCAGAAATAGACCTCGTAAATTACTTAATTTTTGGAATAATGTTTAAGTTTGCTAACAATTATTTTCCTATTAGCAGAAATAGACCTCGTAAATTATTTAATTTTTGGAATAATGTTTAAGTTTGCTAACAACCATTTTTCATAGTAGCAAAAATAGTCCTTGTAAATTACTTAATTTTTGGAATAATGTTTAAGTTTGCTAACAACTATTTTTCCTATTAGCAGAAATAGACCTCGTAAATTATTTTATTTTTGGAATAATGTTTAAGTTTGCTAACAACCATTTTTCATAGTAGCAAAAATAGTCCTTGTAAATTACTTAATTTTTGGAATAATGTTTAAGTTTGCTAACAATTATTTTTCCTATTAGCAGAAATAGACCTCGTAAATTATTGAATTTTTGGAATAATGTTTAAGTTTGCTAACAACCATTTTTCATAGTAGCAAAAATAGTCCTTGTAAATTACTTAATTTTTGGAATAATGTTTAAGTTTGCTAACAATTATTTTTCCTATTAGCAGAAATAGACCTCGTAAATTATTGAATTTTTGGAATCATGTTTAAGTTTGCTAACAACCATTTTTCATAGTAGCAAAAATTGTCCTTGTAAATTACTTAATTTTTGGAATAATGTTTAAGTTTGCTAACAATTATTTTTCGTATTAGCAGAAATAGACCTCGTAAATTATTGAATTTTTTGAATAATGTTTTAAGTTTGCTAACAACCATTTTTCATAGTAGCAAAAATAGTCCTTGTAAATTACTTAATTTTTGGAATAATGTTTAAGTTTGCTAACAACCATTTTTCATAGTAGCAAAAATAGTCCTTGTAAATTACTTAATTTTTGGAATAATGTTTAAGTTTGCTAACAATTATTTTTCCTATTAGCAGAAATAGTCCTTGTAAATTACTTAATTTTTGGAATAATGTTTAAGTTTGCTAACAATTATTTTTCATAGTAGCAAAAATAGTCCTTGTAAATTACTTAATTTTTGGAATAATGTTAAGTTTGCTAACAATTATTTTTCCTATTAGCAGAAATAGACCTCGTAAATTATTTAATTTTTGGAATAATGTTTAAGTTTGCTAACAACCATTTTTCCTATTAGCAGAAATAGACCTCGTAAATTATTTAATTTTTGGAATAATGTTTAAGTTTGCTAACAACCATTTTTCTTAGAAGCAGAAATTTCGTTAATTATTTTATTTTTGGTATAATTTTTAAGTTTGCTAACAACCATTTTTCATAGTAGCAAAAATAGTCCTTGTAAATTACTTAATTTTTGGAATAATGTTTAAGTTTGCTAACAATTATTTTTCCTATTAGCAGAAATAGACCTCGTAAATTATTTAATATTTGTAATAATGTTTAAGTTTGCTAACAACCATTTTTCTTAGAAGCAGAAATTTCGTTAATTATTTTGTTTTTGGTATAATTTTTAAGTTTGCTAACAATTATTTTTCATAGTAGCAAAAATAGTCCTTGTAAATTACTTAATTTTTGGAATAATGTTTAAGTTTGCTAACAATTATTTTTCCTATTAGCAGAAATAGACCTCGTAAATTATTTAATTTTTGGAATAATGTTTAAGTTTGCTAACAACCATTTTTCTTAGAAGCAGAAATTTCGTTAATTATTTTATTTTTGGTATAATTTTTAAGTTTGCTAACAATTATTTTTCATAGTAGCAAAAATAGTCCTTGTAAATTACTTAATTTTTGGAATAATGTTTAAGTTTGCTAACAGTTATTTTTCCTATTAGCAGAAATAGACCTCGTAAATTATTTAATTTTTGGAATAATGTTTAAGTTTGCTAACAACCATTTTTCTTAGAAGCAGAAATTTCGTAAATTATTTTATTTTTGGTATAATTTTTAAGTTTGCTAACAACCATTTTTCATAGTAGCAAAAATAGTCCTTGTAAATTACTTAATTTTTGGAATAATGTTTAAGTTTGCTAACAATTATTTTTCCTATTAGCAGAAATAGACCTCGTAAATTATTTAATATTTGTAATAATGTTTAAGTTTGCTAACAACCATTTTTCTTAGAAGCAGAAATTTCGTTAATTATTTTGTTTTTGGTATAATTTTTAAGTTTGCTAACAATTATTTTTCATAGTAGCAAAAATAGTCCTTGTAAATTACTTAATTTTTGGAATAATGTTTAAGTTTGCTAACAATTATTTTTCCTATTAGCAGAAATAGACCTCGTGAATTATTTAATTTTTGGAATAATGTTTAAGTTTGCTAACAACCATTTTTCATAGTAGCAAAAATAGTCCTTGTAAATTACTTAATTTTTGGAACAATGTTTAAGTTTGCTAACAACCATTTTTCTTAGAAGCAGAAATTTCGTAAATTATTTTAATTTTGGTATAATTTTTAAGTTTGCTAACAATTATTTTTCATAGTAGCAAAAATAGTCCTTGTAAATTACTTAATTTTTGGAATAATGTTTAAGTTTGCTAACAATTATTTTTCCTATTAGCAGAAATAGACCTCGTAAATTATTTAATTTTTGGAATAATGTTTAAGTTTGCTAACAACCATTTTTCGTATATATATAAATAAATAGTTAATTAAATTATTATATATAATTGAGCAGCCCTATATAGCCGTTCACAACCCTGCAGGTGGAAATCTTGGAATTCAAAATCGTTTAGTGCAAGATTTCACCTACAGATGTCATTATTAGTTCACTTAAAACGCGTTCTTTTTTTTTGCTTTGTATTATTTAAATTATATAAAGTTTTTATATCGCTTTTCTCATGTGGATTCGTAGATCAGTGTGTAAGCCGTCCGAACGTCGCGCATGAAAATTGGGGCATGGTATCGAATCCCACAGCTTGAGAGAATATTTTTTGAAAATTAATTGTTTTTACACATAATAAAATAAAAATGTCATGATTTCAAAAATTCACTCATGACGTCAGAGAAAAATGAAGAAATGAATTAATGACGACAGCGGGGCAGGATGGGGGGGAGGGGACCGTCTTTCTTGACGTCATCGAAAAGGCGAAATCGCGACCATAATATACAAACGAAAAAAGTATCTCTTTAGTATGAATAAAAAAATGTTGACAGCGTGGCTGGGGCGGAGGAGGGGAAGGGGAAATCGGGGACAATTTACAGACGGACGGACGGACGGACGGACATTAACGACTATTAATATATAGATTATTAAGATTAATAATAATAATAATATTATTTTAGAATGACTTTTAATGTAATTGGTAATTTCTTTTCAATGCCAATTGTTGTTTATAACTGTTCATTTTTGTATAAATAGCATGGTTAAATTATATTTCTTATCAGTTGACGATGCTTGTAATGAGCGAAACCGGTCGTGACAAATTAAATAAAGTGGAATAAAGTGCAAAGGAATATTGTGTTTTTACTAATAAAAAAAATCTCCACGAATACTGATTTTTAAGGTTAAATTAATATAAGTGTTCAATTCTTATCAGGAATCTTTTTCAATATAATCACACATTTAAAGGATTACGTAGGCTTGCTTGCAGTATTTTTACATTTTAATAAACTAACACAGAAGAAATTCGGTGAAAGTAAGTCAAGTCAAGTCTTCGGACTGTAATCCTTCATGTCGTTTTTAATAACTATATGCGGGAATAATAACATAAAAGATTTTGGGGATAAAAAACGGTCCTATGAAATATTGTACTTGTAACGCTTGCGGGAGATATCAGATTGTATTTTTTTTGTACTGAAAGTTACTGTATTTCATTCATCATTAACGTAAGGTTATCAAGTCATTTTTACAGTGTTATACTTTGATTGTACAAACCAATTTTTTTGTTTTTTTCTATACATATGTTATCAATCATTCGATCCCGAAGCGACCGTCCATCATTAACATTTAAAGTAATTTATAAAGTAGTCAAAATGCTTAATTATGCTTGCGGGTTCATTATGTTTAAAGCCACTGTTGGACGGATAGCAAATATCGTGTTTTTAAAGAATATTAAGAGGTGCTCTTGACGGCAACATAACAGGAAATATATAAAAAAAATAATTACATCGTGAATTATCGATCATTCAATTAAAAACGTGTTCAATAAATCTCACACAATAACTATTTGAATTTGTCTTTATTTTCAATGTAATGTTTATAAAAGGACAATCTGCCCAAAGATAGTATCAAGAATAAGCCCACATAAAAATATTATTTCATTTTGTTTTGGTGTTACTAACGTAAAAAATAGATTTCAAAACTAGTATAAAAATGTATACATTCCTGCCAACATCGATCATATTGAACGTGTGCACGAAATTTGATAGAATATAATTCATTGTACGTGACATTAACTGAAGCGACGCCTCTGAAAAGAATATAACTTTTAATTATTTCAAAATAATCTATACACTCGGTTGGTAAATTATTAAATGTTTGCGAATTTTTCTACATAAAGCCCTGATTTGGTCGTAATTTTTGCACAAATGGTGAATTTATTAAAAGTTAATTTGGAACAAAACTTTGGGAAGCGCTGCCCTAAAATAACATGAATATTGAACGACGATGCGTTGAGTAGGCCTTCCAAAAACTGTTTTATGGAGCGTTGACTCAACGCCTTGTTGCTGAGAGACTGTTCTGCCGGAGATGCGAGGGTCGACGCCCGTCATCATGAAAACCTCACCTCACCTTCGCCAGACTATCGTGGACCAATCGGAGACGTATTAGCTCACAGCCTACATAGATAGCATCTTTTTTTTTTTTTCAGATTTACAGTTAGGACGACATTTTTTTCTTGCTTAGTGTGACAGTGAAATTTGACAGCGTTTGTGACAATATTATTTCATCGTTAAAATATATTTCGCAGACGGAATATTAAATTCGTTTTATAGCACAACTTTACGCAGAATATTTTTTTTTATTAATTGATCACTGAACCATTGGTATTTGATTCTAGAATAGTCAAAACCAATGTTCAGAGTCAAGTCGTGTCTTAAAAGTAATATTTTTTCATAGTTTACTAATTACTAAATAAAAAATGACCACAGTTTGAATTAAAATGAAAATGTATTATAGTTTTACTGCATCCATATATAACGGAGGGTTGGGAATGAACAGCTCTTGGATATCAATATAATACAGTAATGCACAACCTTTACCTCCTAACGGGCCGCAAAGAAAAATGATTTAACGTGAGAAAAACATGTTTGAGAAAAAGATTTAAGGACCGCGGTTTGTGCATCACTGATATAATATAATAAATTATGAACAGATTTTATTATCCACGTCCCCTTTCAATGGTGGTATTTTTATATTTTGTCTGTGCTCTGTTAGGTCAGTTGTCATGAAGATACGCTAAAAATAGTTGGGGTGGATGCCTCCGGAAAGCCTTGACCATGCGTGCCACTTCTTCCAACCGGTGTCATTCTGTAGGGTGTACTCAGCAAATGTGAGGGTTGCTGGCAGCTCACGAGAAGAAGAAAAGCTATAAACAGAAAACAGGGACTCACAAAAGTGCTATGTGGCGGCCATATGCTACAAATAGGGATTAAACACAATGCAATAAGAATTAGTATTAAAAAGAACGTTCACAAAGCTTCAACCGAATTTATTTAAAGTAAAAAAAAAAAATATGATGATAATAAAATCGACTTATTTACCCTCCTCCACCTACCATTGCTTTCCCAACAGATAATTTTGTTAGGCACTATTCAGTGGCGTATCTACAGTTTTTTCCTTGACTGTTAGAGTCTTAGGAGCAGTTTCCCAAGACTTGGTAGCGTGCACTTAAGCGTGCAGAAAATAAATTCTTTAAGATAATTTAAAAGCTTATATGAGTTGAGGTCTACTCGCTCTCCATATGGCACTGCAAAATAAAATCGACTAAGAAATATAACAACCGAGAAAGCACAATAAATGATTTGGCGTAATGTAGCTAAATTGTATTAAATATAATAGCCGATAATGTTTAAGCTTAACTCCAAGAGTATGATAAAATTGCTCTATCAAATTTCTACTTAGCCTTGAATGTGTTGCCCTAACTATGATGGTATATTTTATACTATGGTTGTTTTTTGCATGCGGTTGCATTTATTGACAGTTAGTGTCAAACAGTGCGCGTGGGATGCCTTTGAATCTGAATCCGATAATGATATTATTACACAATGATGTCATTCATAAGAAACATCTGTTCCTTTACCCAAAGGCAGCGCAGAAGTCGAGATTTATTTTTCGATAAATTTAATAAACTATTGCACCATCCTTGTTGGAATATATTTATTATTAGTTTTTGTATACTTGTCCGCTTTACAATGTGTAGCTGTCAACAAATAAATGGAGCAAAGGTGATTATTATTAAATCATTGACCAACCACTTTTTTTAGAAAGAGAGTAATAAATGAATTGATATGGATCGACCTTTTAAATATTAAATTCTATACTTAACGAATTATAATCATTGTCATCATAGTTTACGGTAAAATCAATTGGAAATTGAATCCTTGTTTCTAAAAACTAGTTATGTCAGTCTAGATTGAAACATAAGTTATGAACAAGGCTGTGGAGTCAGAGTCGGAGTCGTGGTGGAGGGAATAGTGCAGTACTATCGATTTTGTCTTTTCTAAAAAAATATATCCAAATTCAAGATAAGTGCTCTTGCAGTATTGGCGACAAATCGCGGCTATCTTCATTGATGTTATAATCAATCTGTCAAACGTCAACGATAATATTTTATTCAATTCGTTCATGTTTTCTCTGTATGGTTCAGGGGGGGGGGGGGGTGGGTAACCTTTTCTGTTCTATAGAACACATTCATTTATCTGATTCAACATAAGGCCGCAGTAAAGAAAATATTGACACTAGGGAATCTTTGGCTGAAGAATTTGAAATCATGGGATTTTTTAAACAATTTTATACCAATTTCTAAGGCCCAGAAATTTGTGGATTTCCCAAAATGACCAGCGTGCGACCCTTTTTTTAACTCTTCCAAATATTTTCGAATCCTAAATCTCAAGAATTTATGAATTTACAAAGGCCGCACCAGAGTAGCTAGAGTAACCGCATGCGGCCTTCTTAAGGCCGCAGGTTTCCCTCCACTGGTATAAGCGATGGAGAGAAAAAAAATCTTTTTTAAATGTTAAAAATGAGTTATGTATTCTTACAATATCGGCGATGAATTATTTTATTTAAGTTATACCAACCTTAAAAACCATGTTGAGTATAATATACCCCCTACTTATACGTGTTTAGAATCTAGGTCCTAATAAATGTGAGAATAGTCCCCTAGGCATATGTACGTTAAGCCTAAATGATGTATGCATACGACTCATTTTATAAAATTTAAGTAACTGTTCAAATTCAGAGATTTAAATCAGTTGAAACCGTAAAAAATGTATCCGTTATTTTAATCGATCTGATCTGATCTGATTTCTTAAGAGGTATCATAATAAACTATCAAGATCAACTTTTGATATGTGCTCCTTATGCGTTTTAAAAACAAAAAAAATGTGGGACGATTTTTTTTGACATCTAATTTTCTTTATATGTAATAATTTATTCCAAAGCACGATTCACGCAGTAGCGTTTGAAGATTTTAAAGATAAATCAAACATTCAAGGAAATTGAGTAATTTTAAAGAAATATTTTCCCCAACCATACCTCCTAGTATTTATTATAATAGATGAACTCCTTTAATGGAGCATCTCAACAGAAGTTACTCTACGATAAAATGTAGTTATTCAGTCGTTTAACATCTCTTTTTCGCACAGGTACAGATAGAAGCAGTAAGTGCATGATTAATACTTTTAGGGTGTTCACTGTCAATACTTGGTGGCATTATATTAGTAAAAACACAATATTCCTTTGTACTTCATTCCACTATATTTAATATGTCAGGACTGGTTTCGCTCATCGCGAGCATTGTCAACTGAGTTGACAATGCTCGCGATGAGCGAAACCAGTCCTGACATATTAAATAAAGTGGAATGAAGTACAAAGGAATATTGTGTTTTTACTAAGCATGATTAGTAGTTAAGTAACCGCTTTCCCAACCCATGCTAAGTGTCGAATATGTGGGAGATAATGTAAACATTTTAAGTATCACCTGCTACGGCTTCACACTCTTCTTACAATGTGTATTTCTCAATTTTGTTGAGATTTTAAAATAATGTTTTTTTTTAATTTGTAAAATAATTAGGTATCATAACCTTTACATGTTTTATAAACAATTTAATGTTAAATACAGTTTTAAAAATACTTTCAATACTATAGTTAGGTTTTCGGAAAGGTTAACACAGTTACATCCTTGAAAGAGACACTTGATTTCTTTTGCATCTAATGAGAAGTATATAGAAATGCTTTCTTACTTTCATTACTTTCATAAAAGAAATGTTGGTGATTATAATCTAGTGTCATTTGTCAAGACGGAATTTTTATTCGTCTCGATTGCACGCTACTGCCTGTTAAGTCCAAAAATCACTTAACCCTTTGAGGAGTGTGGCCATATACGTGCGGCAGAATGTTGTGTTGTTAAATATTCATTGCCATTCTCATGCTTTTAATTGAATTTTCATCATCGCTTTTTTATTATTTGTTGCAAATTAACACAAAAAAATGTAAAAAGATGAATACGTAGCCGTACAATATTAAGAGCATAATTACCATCCTAAAATCAACGCCAGTACAGCGGGACATGTCAACGGATGAAAGCAACAAAATATGTAGTATGTAATAGCTTCTTGAAAATTATTGAAAAGTAAAAGTGAGTTCGTATATTTACATTTTTAATTATGTATTGTAAAATTATATAAAAATATTTACCACCTGAAATATTATTCAATATTCTTCCCAGACAAAAAAAAAATGTGTTTATATTTTTTTGTGCATCAATGATAAATATATAGAAAATCCTTAATTGAGTAAAAAATAACTCACTACTCAAAGGGTTTATTACATAATAATAACAATATTGAAGTATAAATAGTAAAATGATGAATTAAATGATAACCAAATACATATCGAAAAATAAATAATATATTTCGCAAATATTTTATTTCATTATTGTAATTTAAAGGTTTTTTTGTGCTCATTTAAATGGCCGATTGAGTTGTTTATGGTGCGTATCATATAATATATGAACATCTGCTACGTTTTGTAATTTGAGAATGATATATAATTAAATAAAAATATATATTTTGGTACAAAGTAAGAGGTAGAGGCAATATTTCGATATATTTAAAAAAAGTAGTAATATATCATACATAAAAAAGTATTCAAGTGAGGCTGTAGCCGCGTGTTCAACGATCTCGGAGGTTCGTCCTTTTTATTTACGGTGTCCATGGGTTCGAATCACCGTACGGACAATTTCATTGATGATTATTTCAGGGGTTACTAAACTTTTCGAGAAACAGGCTAATTAATAGTAATTACCTAGCACGCCGGCTATAATTTGCAACTATTTAATTATTAAATTAGTTATTGACGAGATAACTCGTCTCTGGCAGCCATCGATTTAAAGATGGATT
>CM062843.1:147526-242944 GCA_031772345.1 Himalopsyche anomala
TACCTTCGCCTCACATGCCTCGATTTGAAATGTTGATTTGTGACAATGGTATTTTGAGCAACATATCTATTAATAAAAAGTGGATTCAGAGCATCGAATCAGATATGATTTAAAATATTGTTTTGATTACAGACATAACTGTCATTATTGCTGAACTTTTGTTTTCTTTGTCTCAACCTCGTTGATAATGACTTAACAACTAGAAATACTGAATTTAGACAGTTAAAATTTTAACATTTTTCAATGATGACAAACCATTTTTTTCATTCTGCTCTAGTTAATTTTAATAAAGAAGTAGTTAGACCGATGCGATTTTTAATCTGCCCTCTCTTTTTCGTTACAGTCAGATATTAAACTACATTCTCGAAAAAAGGAATTTGACCAATGCAGTTATGGTACAAGTCGGTATTGTAACTTAAAAATGCATAAAATGTCTCGAACTGTGGAAAAGCATTTTAAATGTGACCAATGCAATTATAAAACAATTCATTCTAGTAATTTAAAAACGCATAAAATGTCACACACTGGAGAAAAGCCTTTCAAATGTGACCAATGCAGTTATAGAACAACTTTTTCTCGTCATTTAAAAACTCATAAAATGTCACACACTGGAGAAAAGCCTTTCAAATGTGACCAATGCACTTATAGAACAACTCGGTCTAGTCACTTAAAAATTCATAAAATTTCACACACTGGAGAAAAGCCTTTTAAATGTGACCAATGCAGTTATAGATCAACTCGGTCTAGTAACTTAAAAACGCATAAAAGGTTACACACTGGAGAAAAGCCTTTTAAATGTGACCAATGCAATTATAAAACAATTTATTCTAGTAGATTAAAAACGCATAAAATGTCACACACTGGAGAAAAGCCTTTCAAATGTGACCAATGCAATTATAAAACAATTCAATCTAGTAATTTAAAAACGCATAAAATGTCACACACTGGAGAAAAGCCTTTCAAATGTGACCAATGCACTTTTAGAACAACTCAGTCCACTCACTTTAAAACGCATAAAATGTCGCACACTGGAGAAAAGCCATTTAGATGTGACCAATGTAATTATAAAACAATTCATTCTAGTAGTTTAAAAACGCATAAAATGTCACACACTGGACAAATGTGACCAATGCAATTATAAAACAAAATTGTCAAAAGATTTAAAAATCCATAAACTATCGCACACTGGTGAGAAACCATTTGAATGCGACCAATGTGACTATAAATCTGCAAGGCGTTCAAATTTAAAGACCCACAAAACAATACATATTAGTATAAAACGTTTGAATGTGTGAAATGATGAGTGTTTTAAGTCTGCAGCGCATTTTGTTGACAACTGTTAAGAAAACGTTTTCATATTTTTTGGTTGCAAATAAAATGATTTTTTTCCTTACTCCATTATTTATTTTGATATTTTGTAATATTCTTCTTTAAATAATTTTGTATAATGTTAATTGTTTGTTGATTGCGAATGCCTAATAAATAAACTGCACTTACGAAAGTGGCTTCGTTTCTTAAGATATGCTTGTATGTCGTTGACTATTACTGACCCGTCTTCTTATTCGGGTATAACATCATTTCTCCTTTTGATCGTTATTCTCGTGGAAGTTTTTGATCTGCTAATACAGGCAACTATTTATGTCAATTTGAAATGCAGCCCAAAAAAGGTTGAACCGATAAAATCTTTAAAGATAACTTTACATTTATTAAAACACCCAACCGTTACAGTTACCAAGAGAAAGGCCTTCAAACCAAACAAATTCAATCAAAATATCGCGAGCCGAGTACAACAAGGTTCAAAGTGTCGACTTTTGGTGAAACTAAGGTGATAACGAGGCAGTTGTAAGCGTAGCATTATCTACATGCTGTATTAATATGAACTAGCTGTAAGCCCGTTGACCCCAACTGAAGGATTTTTTATAAAAAAAAAATGAAATTTTTCGTCATGTTACAATCAAACGCATATTTATCAAATTAATCAGAATAAATTAACTTCACTTATTTTTTGTGGGAACTGTCATCAACTTTTAATTTTATGTGAAAGTTTATTCAATAATAAGCATAAAAAAGTAATACAAAATAACATAGATTATTCCACGTATTGTGCTACAAACTGTGAAACGTGGAATAATCTAAGTTATTGTTTATTTTATATTCAAATGAACTTCCACAAAGATACCGACGAATCCATCGAAAGCATAAACAATGTATTTTAGAGAAAAAATGATTGAAATTATGCAATAAAAAGGGTGGGTTCAGTTCACTTTTTCCCATCATCCTAACTTGGCTCACTTTGCCGTATTTTAATCTCGTTGACCCCAATCTATCAAACTATTTCGCTTACTTTATTTATATTACTATTTGAGCATAAATTTACCTTGTCCAAAGCATAGACTCGTTTACTCGTTATTTAAAACAAAAGATACAAAACTTTCGTAGTATCGGGATAAATTCTAAATACCCTCTGTTAAAACGTAAAATATTTAATAGCCGTCAGCATATATGACACACGTGGAATATTTGCATTTAACTGTCGAAACTATATTATGTAAAATATACCACATTCATTATTTGACAGATGATTTGATTTGTTTCGTCAAATAAACAGTGTATTGGTAAAATATGTCTAGTATGAATAAAAATATTGCTTCACCGGAGCTTTGAGTAGGGAGGGGTAAGGGGATGGGGGAGGGGAAATCGCGGACAATCATGCAATCATTCGGACATTATCGAGTATTAATATATAGATACTAATTGTGCTTTAATTTCCAATAAGCTGCGCGCGTCGCAAGAAATCTGTGCATTCAACTTGAAAGGCGAACCCCGGATTGTTAGGTACAAAACTTGTGTGATGCTGCAATTTCTATAGATGGTTTAATTTGAAAATTAGTTGTCCCTTAATTTTTTCATTCAGCGTTGTGGGCTTCCGTGTAGGACCTTACGGGTTCGAGTCCCAATACGAAACAGCATTTTTGATCGAAGGCATGGGTGTTTGTGATGCCTTAAGATTGTCTCCCACTCTTCCGATCCTTCAATTCAACTGGACGCTACTATTAGTTATCCTTACTACTATCTTTGTAAAATAGAGGTTGAGCGACTAATTAACAAGCAGTTCTCGTAGAAAAATAACTTTTGTTGAGATGCTTTCATCAGGAGGTCATATGCTCGACATTGGAAGCGGACATGAATAACATTTACCGAGCCCCTTGTTAAGATATTGGCAGCCCACCGCTGGTGACATCCAAACTCTTGCTGTAAAATGCACCCATTGCTTGGTGTGCAAATTCATTTAACGTGACGACAAAGGCAATCAGATTTTATTTTAAAAAGAAATAGTTCAGCATCCAATCCTGGAATTCGGGATCCCGTTCAATTTTCTGATCCCGAAATCTCCGATTGACATGGTCGCGATCCTGGGATTGAGTAAATCCCTAAAAGTGAGACGAAATAGGCAAATTGTGGATTTCAAATTCGTCGGTGAGCTAAAAAAAAAAACGAGGTTTTGTGATAATCCTGAGGAAAAGTATACAATATCTGCGAATTCAAATTCCTCGGTGAACTAATCCCAAACCCGGTAATGAAAATTTATCAATACTGAAATCCCGAGATTGGAAAAAGGCTCCGGGATTGGATATCCTAGTAAGCATCAATATGAAAAGGAAAACAAAGAAATTCCAACTCTCTCTCACTTTTAAGCAGTGGCGGTTCTAGGTACTGGGCTTTGTGGGCTAAGCCCGACCTGCATTTTTCACCCAAAACTTTAGATGGCTGAATAAAAATGAACATCAATTCGGCCGCTGAACAAAATAAATACATTTATAAGCGTAACTAACCTTTCCCAAATGAATATACTATCTTTGATTTAATTATCGTCTGTCAATATAAGACAATGTTACGTCTACCTACAATAATATTCCCGATTGTGTTTTGTATTACAATTTTAAACTGAGCCGGCACAATAACCCTATAAATACTTGACAGGGAAAAGGCAACGTCACTCTGGCAACACCACTCAGGGGCTATTATTTGATTAGACCGTAACCACAGACAATATCATGAAATTTTTCTTTACACTGGGCCGCAATCAAGCACGATTAGATTTTTTTATATATTTGTATGTACGGAAACGTCATCAAACACAAAGGATTGTGTTTCAATCTGTCAAACTTCTGTTGATCGTTGGGGGCTGAACTGATTCAGCCCATTACACATACTTATGCATTGAAACACAAAACCAATATCGTTGTATTGTATGAAAGTGACAGGTATTGACTTTCAGTGTGACAGTTCTGTATTGCTTTTAGTAGGTACTTGTTATTTCACTTTGAAAGAGACGAATTAAAGGATTCCGTGTTATTATTCTATTATTTCTTAGTAACATTAGCATTGATTTTATTATATAATAATTTATGCATTGCAGTAGTATAGTAGTATTTGTTTATTTGCTTTTAGATTAATGTATAAGGTGAAGTATAAATATGATTTTCTCTAGCCCACCCAAGATTTTAGGTCAGGAACCGCCACTGCTTTTAAGCCTTGTGCTCGGAAACATGTAATTTTAAAATATAATTCTTACGGGAGCCAGTCGGACGGTGCCCCGTTGATGTATTTTAATTTTAATATAAAATTCAATTCAACAGAACCTAGCTGGCATTTATAAAAAGTAGTCTCTCCAGACCAGTGTCCCAGTTCTTTATTGTGATCGTGTTGGTTTTCTTTTTAACTCCTGCTGTTTTAAGTAAATAAATAAAATTCAAGACAGATATATTAGCTTTCGCGGCTCGGAGATTAGAAAAATACTTCTCATCCGATGCAGGTCGTTTAGGGACCCCAGTGGTTTCCTCATTATTGGCCTTATTTTTATGAATTTAAAAAAAAAATAGTCTAAGGGCTTAAAAATATCTCTCTGCATCATTCCTCATACATTTTTTTAAAAAAAATCCGTGGCTTTTTAATAAATAATCATATTTTCCCAAAACAATATGATATAAGAATACCTTAATTATAAACATTGTATCACCCATATTAAAATAGATATTTAAGAAAATGTGGGTATTGGGGTCGCATTTCTTGAGCTAAGAACCGGAAAAGTTAATGCGAATATATGAATATTAGTAAAAACACAATATTCCTTTGTACTTCATTCCACTTTATTTAATATGTCAGGACCGGTTTCGCTCATTACGAGCATCGTCAACTGATAAGAAATATAATTTAACAGTGCTAATTATACAAAAATGAACAGTTATAAACAACAATTGGCATTGAAAAGAAAATACCAATTACATTAAAAGTGATTCTAAAATAGCACAAAATTAAAATGTTTAACACATCTAACATATAATTAAAAAGTCATCTCAGATTAATAAATTTAGAATGGGAATTGAAAGTAATTACAAACATAATTAAAATTTGGGAATTCTTTGACAAAGTGATACAATGAAAATAATGACATTAATAATGACAATAATATAGTGAATAGGCTTAATGATAGTTTCTTATTTTTCCCCGCTTCCAATTAGTTGGTGAGTTTACATACTTAAACAAAATCGACAGCCAGGAAGATTCTGAAAAAGAAATTTTTCAAAGACCATATCAATTCTAACAAAGAAATATATATATATACATACCTCTATATATTTTAAATTATATAAAAGAATAGTTAACAAGGGCTAATGCAATGGAAAAAGTAACGGGGAACTAGCAAATATTATTTGATCGTTCAAAAGATCTGAATCAGTTAAAAATTTGAATATATTGATTTATATGATTTACTGTTTGTCTATTTTGAAAGACTTGTTATTTAAATGTAGAACTTTAAAATTTCTACTAATATCGAAAGTGTGATTATTTTGAAACATATGGTTTACAAATGAAGACTGTCCATCCCCTTTCTTAGCACAACTCAAATGCTCTGTGTTACAAAGCAAGATATACACATTATTAAGAAGATCACTGATGAATTATGCGATATAAATTTCAGTGGAAAACATTACCATTTTTATAACATCCATCGACTCATTGTCTATGAACAGATGAGCAAAATATTTATAATTATTGTCTATGAGAACACCATCTCGTATAAATTGATTTCTATTCTCTGCATCACAATTGTTTGGAAATGGATATCAAAATAGAACCAGACGATGAATTACTGTCGATTGATTCATCTGAGAACGACCAAAACAGCGATAGTCGACAAAACAATGATACTCCTATCTTGAATGAGGAATACTCGATTGACATCAAGGTCGAGTCGCTCTCAAAGCAAGAAGGAATTGTTGACGAAGCAGACCGTCAAGAGTTTTATAAGGTATCCTTAAACACTATCAAGTCACTCTGTAGTCTAAAAAAATCATATAAATACATTGTCATGGTTCCAACGTTGTTAACACGTGCAACATTTATTTGAGGTTATGTCCGTTGATATTTTTTAAAATAGAATATCAGTAAGACAAAGTCGCTCAGTACTTTGGTACTGTATGCAATTAAAGCATGTCTTGTTACTAGCTTCTTTGTTAAAATAATAAAAATATATATTGCCCGAGAAATAAACATTTCATTCCAAAATCAGAAATATTTCCAGATCAACAGGCTAAAAGCGCTTTTGCTTCCGCAGTAAACTTCATATGCGATTGTAACTCAATGTCCATCTAAAATAACGAATTGCATGTCTTTGACGGCCACTTTACTCCATATTTCCGATTTATTGTCCAAATAAGTTCATAAGAGAGACATAGACAAGTGCCTTAAAGAAGGCTGCGCCACGTTCAATTTGTTTTGCTCAGTCGGCAAGCACTGTCTCTTTAATAAATGCAAGGTGTATAGACAGTTCGAAACCTCGAAAAAGCCACACAAAACCATTAATTGGACCACGAGTTATGACTGGACTTGAACTTAACGATTGTCACCTTTCGTGGTCTTTGGTAATTGGAATGGTCTGGGCTTACGTCCGGGGAAAAGTGAATATATCTTTTGGATTTAATCAGTTTTTGTAGGCTTTTAATGGCGCTTTTGTTTTATTTCAGTTTCAAACAACCCATACCTACTTTAAAGATGTCATTGAACCTCTGGCGATAAGTTCGACTCAAACTGATGCATCTACGTTGTCTGACATAAACCAAGTGCATAAAAAAGAATTTTTATTGCAGGAAATAAACGTTGTTATAATTCTCAAAAACGGTGTTTTCCACAAGCGAAACTTTGTTTGCAGTGATTGCTATGAAATATTCCCATCATCACACTTACTTGAGCAGCATGCTGCTAGCCATGCTAAATTAAAAATGGATGAGGAAAGCAGGTGAGTAAAATAAGCAATTAGCTCCGCAGGTCGCTCAAAAGCGTTTCTGTGATATGATATCATTGCTGTCATTTTATATTTGGTTTAAAAATATATATTTTTTACATCAAATATCAAATGGATGTAAAAACTCACGTTACTTTTCACCTTTTTTTGATGAATGTCTACCAAGTTAATGACAATTCAATCAATAACTCATATGTAGAAACAGTCAAGTTTTATTCATCGTGCTCATTTATTCTTTGTTTTCATGCGACAATTCAGAGTTAAGCTTCAAACTAATGTTAAAATAGAACTGGAAGACGACTCAGTGTCAGCAAATATACCAGATAATCCTTATGAATGCGATCATTTTAGCAGAAATATGGATGACATCTGTAATAAGGAATATTCGATCGACATCAAATTGGAAGCACTCGACACTCTTCACCAGTCTATAAAGGTAAACAAAAAAAATATTTTTAATCATTTTATTGTTGTCAAATTGTATTTCATTTCTTCTGTTTATGTTTATTTGGTTACCTTGCGCCTGACAAGTCCCTTTTAATTTGTTTAATGTTAAATATGTGTGTCATAAATTATACCAGAGACCATATAAATTGAACGGGAAAACAAATGGTCACCGAGTTTACTGTAAAATTATATTGTTTATAAACTTAAATAAATTTGTACTGCTGTATTTGATTTTTGGTTTCAGTTTCAAACTACCAGCGTCAACCCTACAGCTCACACTGAATTACCATCGATGAATCTGCCTTGGGATCAATCACAAGCAAAAGCTCATATACATGAACAAAACATAATAACTGAAATATTGCAGCAGAAAATGGTCGCCATTATTGTAGTTGAAAATGCTGTGTTTAATGAACAAAATTTCGTGTGTCGTATTTGTGATGATATATTCCCATCGTCAAACATACTGAAGCAGCACGCCATTAGGCATTCTGCATTAAACTTTGATGAGGGAAAAAGGTTTGTTAGCTTTTCATTATTCAATTACAAATGGTGCCGTAGCTACAATGAAATCTCTTTTTTGCCTCGTAGCCATGCCATAAGATATATTTGATCGTTAAAGTTTATTACAAAAGGGAAAACTGGGTGATGATATTCATCTTTTAGTTTTTGTTTTCATGTAACAATTAAGTAAGAAGCTTAAAACGGAAATCAAAATAGAACCAGAGCACGAATTACTGTCATCCTCTTATCAGGATTCTATTGGTTGCGATATTCATCAAAATAATATGAATGACATTTGCAATGATGAGGATCATTCAATTGACATCAAACACGAGCCACTTGAAGTCCACCCTAAAATAATTGAACAAGAAAAACATCACCAGTCGAAAAAGGTAATTCTATCATCTGGCATAAGAAGTAGATTGTCAGGGTTGTATTTTATAAAATAAAGATATTTCTTTTTAGACTTGTAATTAAAATAATATTAGTAAGTCGCCATATGTTATTAACAAAGTTTCGAGGTTAAAACAGCAAGTTCAGTGTTTTTTAATTTTTCGTTTCTTGCTATCAATTTCGAGGCTCTTTTACAGTGATATACCTTCATCTCACATGCCTCGATATCTTTATCTTTTTAAAATGATTGTCTAATCGAGAAATATAAAGTTTAAAAAGTCTTATTATTAGTTGTAGTCTTTGAGTCGTTCAAATAATGTGCGTTCACACAACTTTTGTCATTGACGACCCGAGTTTCGCCTTTAGGCATCTTCAGGCGCTCAGTTGAGTCCGTGCAACTGAACGCCTGAAGATGCCGAAAGGCCAGGCAAACTCAATTAAGACGGTTAAAATTGTAACATTTTTCAGTGATGACAAACCATTTGTCTTAATTCTGCTCTGTTTAATTATAATAAGTAGTGAAACCGATTTTTAATCTGTCCGTTCTTTTTTCGTTACAGCCAAATGTTAAACTACATTCTCGAAAAAAGGCTTTCAAATGTGACCATTGCAGTTATAAAGCAACTCAGTCTAGTCACTTAAAAACGCATAAAATGTCACACACCGGAGGAAAGCCTTTCAAATGTGACCAATGCAATTATAAAACTGCTTACTCTGATCAATTAAAAAAGCATAAAATGTCACACACTGGAGAAAAGCCTTTCAAATGTGACCAATGCAGTTATAGAACAATTCGGTCCTTTGATTTAAAAACGCATAAAATGTCACACACTGGAGAAAAGCCTTTCAAATGTGACCAATGCAGTTATAGATCAACTCAGTCTAGTCACTTAAAAACGCATAAAATGTCACACACTGAAGAAAAGCCTTTTAAATGTGACCAATGCAGTTATAAAACAACTCGGTCTATTGATTTAAAAACGCATAAAATGTCACACACTGGAGAAAAGCCTTTTAAATGTGACCAATGCAGTTATAAAACAACTGGGCCAAGAAATTTAAAAAAGCATAAAATGTCACACACTGGAGAAAAGCCTTTCAAATGTGACCAATGCAGTTATAAAACAACATGGTCTAGTGGTTTAAGAACGCATAAGACGTCACACACTGGAGAAAAGCCTTTCAAATGTGACCAATGCAATTATAAAACAACTCGATTCAGTGATTTAAAAACGCATAAAATGTCACACACTGGAGAAAAGCCTTTTAAATGTGACCAATGCATTTATAAAACAATTTATTCTACTAGTTTAAAAACGCATAAAATGTCACACACTGGAGAAAAGCCTTTCAAATGTGACCAATGCAATTATAAAACAACTCGATCCAGTGATTTAAAAACGCATAAAATGTCACACACTGGAGAAAAGCCTTTTAAATGTGACCAATGCAGTTTTGAAACAACTCGGCATAGTTACTTAAAAAAGCATAAAATGTCACACACTGGATAAATGCCTTTAAATGTGAGCAATGCAACTATAAATCAACTCAGTCTTGTCAATTAAAAACGCATAACATGTCACACACTGAAGAACATGCTTTTAAATGTGTCCAATGCAGTTATAAAACTTCTCGGTCTATTGATTTAAATACGCATAAAATGTCACACACTGGAGAAAAGCCTTTCAAATGTGACCAATGCAATTTTAAAGCTGCTCAATCTGGTCACTTAAAAAGGCATAAAATGTCACACACTGGAGAAAAGCCTTTCAAATGTGACCAATGCACTTTTAGAACAGCCGTGTCTGGTGGATTAAAAAGGCATCAAATGTCACACACTGGTGAGAAACCATTTGAATGCGACCAATGTGATTATAAATCTGCACAGCGTTCAAATTTAAAGACCCACAAAAAAATACATATCGGTAAAAAAACGTTTGAATGTGTGAAATGATGTGTTTTTGAATGAAGTCTGCAGCGCATTTTGTTGACAACTGTTTGGTTAACGTTGGTTGCAAATAAAATGATTTTTTTCTCCTAATCTGTCACCTTACCCCGTTATTCATTTTGAGTTGTTAAATTCTACTTTAAATAATTTTGTATAATGTTAATTGTTTGTTGATTGCGAATGCCTAATAAATAAACTGCATTCACGAAAGTGGCTTCGTTTCTTAAGATATGCTCGTATGTCGTTGACTATCACTGACTCGTCTTCTTTTTCGGGTATTACATCATTTCTCCTTTTGATCGTTGTTCTCGTGACAGTTTTTCATCTGCTAATACAGGCAACCATTTATGTCAATGAATGATCGCATTCATAAGGATTATCTGGTGTATTTGCTGACACTGAGTCGTCTTCTAGTTCTATTTTGACATTAGTTTGAAGCTTAACTCTGAATTGTCGCATGAAAACAAAGAATAAATGAGCACGATGAATAAAACCTGTTTCTACATATGAGTTATTGTTTGAATTGCCATTAACTTGGTAGACATTCATCGTAAAAAGGTGAAAATTAACGTGAGTTTTTACATCCATTTTATATTTGATGTAAAAAATATATATTTTTACAACAAATATAAAATGACAGCAATGATATCATATCACAGAAACGCTTTTGAGCGACCTGCGGAGCTAATTGCTTATTTTACTCACCTGCTTTCCTCATCCATTTTTAATTTAGCATGGCTAGCAGCATGCTGCTCAAGTAAGTGTGATGATGGGAATATTTCATAACAATCACTGCAAACAAAGTTTCGCTTATGGAAAACACCGTTTTTGAGATTTATTACTACGTTTATTTCCTGCATTAAAAATTCTTTTTCATGCACTTGGTTTATGTCAGACAACGTAGATGCATCAGTTTGAGTCGAACTTATCGCCAGAGGTTCAATGACATCTTTAAAGTAGGTATGGGTTGTTTGAAACTGAAATAAAACAAAAGCGCCATTAAAAGCCTACAAAAACTGATTAAATCCAAAAGATATATTCACTTTTCCCCGGACTTAAGCCCAGACCATTCTAATTACCAAAGACCACGAATGGTGACAATCGTTAAGTTTAAGTCCAGTCATAACCCGTGGCCCAATTAAAGGTTTTGTGTGGCTTTTTTGAGGTTTCGAACTGTCTTTACACCTTGCATTTATTAAATAGATAGTGCTTGCCGACTGAGCAAAACAAATTGAACGTGGCGCAGCCTTCTTTAAGGCACTTGTCTATGTCTCTCTTATGAACCTTATTTGGACAATAAATCGGAAATATGGAGTAAAGTGGCCGTCAAAGATATGCAATTCGTTATTTTAGATGTACATTGAGTTACAATTGCATAGAAATTGAAGTTAACTGCGGAAGAAAAAGCGCTTTTAGCCTGTTGATCTGGAAATATTTCTGATTTTGGAATGAAATGTTTATTTCTCGGGCAATATATATTTTTTTTATTTTCATAAAGAAGCTAGTAGCAAAAACTGATGTAATTGCATACAGTACCAAATAACTTAGCGTCTTTGTCTTACTGATATTCTATTTTTAAAAATATCAACAGACATAACCTCAAATAAATTTTGTACGTGTTAACCACGTTGTAACCATGACAATGTATTTATCTGTTTTTTTTAGACTACAGAGTGACTTCATAGTGTTTAAGGATACCTTATGAGTCTCTTGATGGTCTGCTTCGTCAACAATTCCTTCTTGCTCTAAGAGCGACTCGACCCTGATGTCAATTGAGTCTTCCTCATTCAAGATAGCATTGTCATTGTTTTGTCGACTATCGCTGTTTTGGTCGTTCTCAGATGAATCAATCGACAGTAATTCATCGTCTGGTTCTATTTTGATATCCATTTCCAAACAATTGTGATGCAGAGAATAGAAATCAACGCACAAGCTTTATATGAGATAGTGTTCTCATAGACAATAATTATAAATATTTTGCTCAACTTTTCATAGACAATGAGTCGATGGATGTTATCATAGCCCCCTATACTTATCAAGCCATGTTGCACGACCTGGCAACAGTGTATTAGGACCGCTCATCATACCATAGACAATATATACTTACCTTTGACATATGTCAAATCGACCTACGATTTATTTTGACAATGTTAAATTAAACCAAATTGAATCTGTACCTATTTAAAAATAAAAATGAGGGAGTGGGAAGGAAAAATAAGTGGCACTCTTTTTATTAAACTTCATTTTATTATGACATTTTTCCGCAATACAAAGACAAATGCATTCAATAATTTCAACAGCTTATCAACAAAATTTTACGAAGTTGCTCATAATAATGAATGAAACCAATTTTGTTCGGTTTATGATTAAATGTATTTAGCCAGGCATGTCGAGCTTATAATGTATTTTTTTCATATTTGTCCACATCTTGATACAGGTTTTATAGTATTGAACTGGAATACTGAAATCTAGTTTGTTGTCTCAAGTTTCTTTAATACACCCGTTAAAAAAATCATTGCTTATCAAACATTAACCCTTAACTATGCCCACATGTTCCTTTTTGTCAGCAATGTTGATCGACTTTATAAAAACAATGCTAAATGAAACTTCAACAGTTGTTTGTTTTAAAGACTCCTCCGTTATAGTACAAACTAGAATTTTATAACTATTTATTTTAGCTCTCAAAAACAGACGCTATCATGAAACTATGAATACTTACTAGTTCGTCGACATTATTGCTAGCTTGTCATTTGATACACTTTAGTACAAATGTGCTAGTTACCTCACTGTCATGAAAATGTTTGATACATACTACCGTATTGACTGTAGAAGGCGAATTTTCGAAGGCGAATAATGTGGAATTTCTCTAAGCCATTTTCTTTTCATTATACATCAACCATCGGAAAAGCAAATGTTGAGACTGCACTGTTACTTAGCAAAGATGAGCTGAAGTTTGAATTGCATCCTGGAAAACAGTACCGTCTAGGCATCTGAAAAACATCACGTAGAAAATTACATTAAGATAAAAATCAATTTCTATACAAAAGCTATCTTCTATACAATTTCTATACAAAAGTCGTCGTGAAATGCAGCAACTATATGTTAAACGACAATAATTTTACAATTTGACATATCTTTATCTTCGGTAAATAATTCTAATTGCATGTAATAAGCCATGCCAACTACTTCATGAAATATTGCTTTTCAATATAAGTTTAATTGAATACATACTCTGTTTTCAATTTGGAATGCCAGTACTTTACATTATTTTTCAACTTAATGTTAATGAAATTTTAATATAATCCCTATATTAATGCAAATTATATCATTGATACGACTCGCAAAGCACATTAACAATGTCAAAACATGTCTTCAGTTACAAATAATAGCATTTAAATTGCATTTAGCATTCAATGTATGATTTTCACATCAAATGTCAAATACTAACCTATAATATGGACGTATAATATATTACATTTCTACATTTTTTGAACATTAATTAAGTACGACAAACCTTGATAAATATCAATGGTACTAAATATTTGACAATTAATTGCTTATTCATTAAGCTGTGATTTAATGAACTGATAAAATAAATTATGAATTTATAATTTATGACAATCTTTGCCAGGCGTGGATGTCATTTCAACTTAATATCGATATTTACTTACTTTTAACGGGTATTTTGATGAATTATTATATTGGCGGAAGATAATAATCACTGAGCAACCTTGAATGGTTTAAAATTCAAGTTTAATGTACAATATATCACGATTTAATCGAATTATATGGCATTGTTCGCAACAAAGTTTACAAAAATTCAATATGGCGGCCGTAGCAGTTAGGAACAGAAATTATACGTCTATATAAATCATTCCATTTTGTAAGTGTAGGGTGGTTTTTGAAGAATTTTTAACTGTAGAATGATGCCTAAGTAGTCACAGAATACACTGTTAAAAAATCTTCAACTCAAATACATTAAATTCAACGAAAACAAACTTTTAATGCGGAGACACATAGAATCACTCACTCGGTTTCCATACAAACTCTATGTAAATCGCTAGTCGACGACAGACTCAAGAGGGACTCATCGGAAATTGCGTGATGCTTTTTCTACTTGGCTTTGGATGGAGACGGTAATGATGTTATACAAAATGTAATGTTTTCCTACTAAAATTTATATCGCATAATTCATCAGTGATATTCATAATAATGTGTGTATTTTGCTGTCATCAAATCAAATAAATTTTTAGTCATGGCATTGTTTTTTGCTTCTTTTTTTTTTTTTTGACCAGTCGTAAATAAATATTCATATAGGAAACTATACTGGTCATGAGCACTGAAAAATTAGATAACACTTTACCGTTAATCATCTATCAAAGAATGTAGTCGAAAATTGAATCGTTCAAATTATGTACTCTCCCACAGATTTTGTCACTAACGTAGTCGTAAATTTAAAGTACATCTACATAGATGAAATTTCGGTAAAAATACAGATGGACGTCGAATATTATTTGGGCAATACGACAGAATTACATTTCTTAGGTGTATGTAGATATGTATAATAATAATTGTCGAGCGACTTATGTTTTCTTTTAGCTGCACTGACACGATGGCCATTTTGAATTCAAATAATATTCGACGTCCATCTGAACTATTACCGAAAATTCGATTGGTACACACTTCACACGGAACATAGATAACATCGATAATATGAAACCTAAGAATTTAAGATTTAGAAAAGTAGGTTAAATTACTAGAACAGTCAGTAAAAGTTAACTGCATACAATTGCCATCGAAATTGAATGCCAAAAGATTGTATAAGGTATAAGCGTTCTTGTCGCATGATTTCTGATGAGCTGTGCGTTGTTAATAACAAAGCAAACCGATCTACATGGACAGCTGTCATTTTTGGAGTCAAACCATTAATTTATTGTCAAGAAATAAAAGCTGATTTATCATTTTGGTTTAGGGACATTTCAGTGTTATATTTTGAGAAAGAAAACAATTAAAATAAGTTTTCGTTGGATATTGTATTGGATAGCGCTGTTCGCCTTGTTGATATGTGTTCATGGCTTTATCAAAAAGCTTGACATACTCAATATAGCTGGTAGTGTCATATTAAATGGAAAACGAATAGAGGGCAGCTATTGGTTAAATTATTTAGCGGTGCTGCGGGAGATAAGAAAACAAAAAAGTACATTTCTCTCTTAATTTATTTACAATATTTAAAATATAATATAGATAGTAAAATCAATTAAACCCGCATAACGGGTCACAAATTTTAACTAAGCATTCAATAATAATGACCATAAACAATAAAAACACGCCACTCTATTGTCTATTCCAAAATCCCGACGACTATTGGCGTTCATGAATTGATCAATTGTTCATCATTTTATCTAGTGTATTAAAAATATGGAAGTCAAGAATGAGCCAGTTGATCGAGAATACAATGAAGAAGGTCATCCACCAGATGACGGTTGGTATCACGTACCAATTGTGAAACCAGAATCCCTGGAAACTTTTGAGGTAATCTTTCTGTCGATTCTTGTCTACAGTAGTTTGTTATATATGCCTAATAATGTTCATTCTTTTCTACACTGTCAATACCAATGCAATGATGTACACAATTTGATACCATAAAGACAATAGTCTAATCTGTTACATGAGAATCCGGTACACCGATAATTTCTGTGAATTACGGTATAACATTGCTACGAAATGTTTTATATTACTTCTATGAATCGTTCATTAATATATGAAGAGAGAGCTATTCGTGTCTACGTATGGTAATATACTCTTTAAGACTTATATAACGTTTCGTAGTCTGCGTGAATTATCGTTCCTGTCTCCTATTTTTGATATAATTTTGCATTATTTGTAATTAAGTTTCCTTGTTGTTTCCGTTTATACTGGCATCTCTATATGCGGCATACAGGATACAGTTATTGGTTGATTATATAAAGGATCTATATTATAGTCGATAATGTCTGTCTATCTGTATGACTGTCCCCGATTTCCCAAATGATTGTTAGCAAACTAAAACATTATTCCAAAAATTAAATAATTTACAAGGTCTATTTCTGCTACTACGAAAAATTATTGTTACCAAACTTAAACATTACTCCAAAAATTAAATATTTTACAATTTTAAATACTGCAGGGCTGTCAGTATATGTCCCGAGGTATGTTTCTTCTTCTACGAAATATATTTGTTAGCAAACTTAAAAATTTCAATTATTCTATAAATTTTATTATATATAATTTAAATACTGCAGAGCAGGACTTTTGATATATTCCCCGAGATAGACTTCTTTTACTTTTAGAATTTCTGGCTTATTCAATAAATAGGTTTGTAATTTATTTTTCACGCCAGTAAATTTTCTGACTACTTAAAAATTAAACGAAACCCCCCCCCTCCCTTTGAGGTCAACGGGCTTACAGCTAGTCTCTTTTTAATCCTTTTATATATCTTATGATAACTTTTTATGTTTTGTTTAATTGAAAATGCATCATAACGAAAAAATGCCAAATAATCTAAGGATTGATTTAAATTGTTACCTTTCTTTCAGGAAGTTTCCTTTCTTATCAAATCTGAATTTCAACCCGATATCGGACAGCCCATCTCTAAAGAGGAAGTCGCTCTCAGAGTCTGTGGGGTAAACTGTGAAGTTTTAGAAAATGTCGAGGAATCTACTTATTTTGTTTCCGAAGTCAAAAATCAGGTAACATAATTAAATATCGACAAGACTTTCATTATAAAAATAAACTTTTTATTTATTTTACCCTTTTGGAACACGCTGTGGCCCACTCGGAGGTCATCTAGCTTCCGGTTGAGAAACTGCGGTCTACAACAATGTTACATTCAAAAGATCTTTGCGTGGTAAAGTTAGCTGGCTTAAAGCACTTTTTAAAAGCCGATATAATATCAATATGGAAAATAAATATAAATACACATTTTAAATAATCTTTTAAGCAAACTACAAAACTAATGAATTACCCAAGTAAACTAAAAGCCACAAAATTATTAATTTTTTCACATTTACTTTTTTCAGGTTCCAGCTGCTCAAGACTCTGCTTCTTTGTTGCGTCCATTGTTCGATTCCTCACAGAACACATCACAAGTATCGTTTCACGACATTGAATACGATGATAACAATGCCAAAAAAGAAGACTCAGGACATCGTCCAGTCGTGGTGGTAGTAAATTTACAAAAGAAAGTGTTTCATGATGCAAACTTCGTTTGCAGTATCTGTTTGCAACTATTTTCATCGCCTGATTCACTTTCATTGCATCGAAATGATCAGCACATATCCATGTGTAGACCAAATTTCAATTCAAATCAATTTGACGATTGTGGTTTTGAATCTGCTGACAGCATTGTCGTGACAAATTCTTTTGACCGTGGTCAATGTAGTTTTAAGACCAACCAAAGACCATTTGAATGTGATCAATGTCATCTTAAATTTTTATGGAAGTCACATTTTGACATCCATAGACTATCGCACACTGGCGAAAGACCATTCGAATGTGATCAATGCGATTATAAATCAGCACGTAAGTCAAATCTAAATACCCATAGACTATCGCATACTGGAAGAAAACCATTCAAATGTGATAGATGTGATTATAAGTCTGCAACGCGTTCAAATGTAAATCAACATAAACTATCGCATACTGGCGAGAAACCATTCGAATGCGATCAATGCGGTTATAAGTCTGCACAAAAGTCCACTTTAAATACACATAAACTATTGCATACCGGAAAGAAACCGTTTGAATGTGATGAGTGTGATTATAAATCTGCACGTATTTCAATTATAAATTCCCATAAATTATCGCATACTGGAGAAAAACCATTCGAATGCGATCGATGTAATGCAAAATTTTCACACAAGTCATCTTTAAATACGCATAAACTTTTGCATACTGGCGAAAAACCGTTCGCATGTAATCAGTGTGATTACAGGTCTGCAACGCGTTCAAATGTTAATAAACATAGTCTATTGCATAGTGGCGAGAAACCATTTGAGTGTGATCAATGCGATTACAAAACTGCGCTAAAGTCTGCTTTAAATAGACACACACTTCGGCATACTCGAGATAAACCAAATTTCACACACAAAAGTCGAATTTAAATACCCATTAACTATCGCATATTGAAGAGTGACCATACTGGTGAGAAATGGTCAGCCTTTAAGACGCATAAGCAGTCGCATACTGTTTGAAACCACTAGACTGATAATAAATCTGCTAAATTGAAGAAAAGTCTCTGTTATAGTGCATTGTGTCTCAACAAATCTGCTTTGAAACCAGCTTCAACAGTTATTTAATATTGAAAGAGATTTTTTAAAATATAAAATTATCCCAAAAGGGTTGAAAGACTCGAACCTTTACCTATTGTGATTTCGGATTTGTACTTACTCAAATCAAAATAAACCTTTTATCAAAATAATGTTGTATTTTTTCTTAACTCACTTAACTCTCGCGGCTCGGACACTATAAAAATACTTCTCTGCCGATAGGGGTCGTTTAGGGACCCCAGTGGTTTCCTCATTATTGGCCTTATTCTTTTTTATTTCAAAAAACAAATAGTTGAAGGGCTTTAAAATATCTCTCTGCATCATTCGTCATACGTGGTTTTTTAATAATTAATGATATTTTTAGTTGCGCGTAAAAACGACGTCAACCCAGCACACATATGAACCTGCAACGACGCGTTTAGACGAGCTATCTTACGAACGATCGCTTATTGCGTTATCGCGTATTTATATAAACTAGCTGTAAGCCCGTTGTCCTCAACTGGGGGACTTTTGTTGCATTTTTAAGAAGTCAGAAAATTACAAACCTACTTATTTAATAAGCCAGAAATTCTAAAAATAAAATAAATATATCTCGGGGCATATATCGACAGCCCTGCCCTGTAGTATTTAAATTGTAAATTATTTAATTTTTGAAATAATGTTTAAGTTTTCTCACAACTATTTTTCGTAGTAGCAGAAATTTCTTAAAATATTTAATATTTGTAATGATGTTTAAGTTTGCTTACAACCATTTTTCGTAGTAGCAGAAATTTCGTAAATTATTTAATTTTTGGAATAATGTTTAAGTTTGCTAACTATTATTCGTAGTATCAGAAATTTCGTAAATTATTTATTTTTTGGAATAATTTGTAAGTTTGCTTACAACCATTTTTCGTAGTAGCAGAAATTTCGTAAATTATTGAATTTTTGGAATAATGTTCAAGTTTGCTAACAATCATTTTTCGTACAATATATATTTTATTCAACTAATTTTTAAATACGCTAACAATAATATTTCGTAGAAGAAGAAAAATTCCCGAGGACATCAGTACGCACACATTTGTGAATTGTGAATTATGAATTGTTTTTTGTGAAAAGTGATTATTTTATCGACTATTGATATATAGAATAAAAAAGGTCCAAAAAACTATGATTCAAGAATACCTTAATTATAAACATTGTATCACCCATATTAAAATAGATATTTAAGAAAATGTGGGTATTGGGGTCGCATTTCTTGAGCTTAGAACCGGAAAAGTTAAAATTCAAGACACTTTCTCACATAGTTATAAGTATTGATGATCAATACTTATATGAATTAATGTTACCCAAAAAAGTATTAATTGTCTCAAAATGTATCTTATAAGCGGGCGTTTTTTAGTGATTAGCGCAAACATATATTACATTCTTAAAATCAACACAACTTATAAACCAAACAATATTTTCGTCATTGACTTTTAATCATCTATATATATAAAACAAAGTGGGGTTATTTACACCACGTATATCTCGAGAATTAGAGCACGGGTTTCAATGATCTTTGCTTTATTAAATTCGTATGGGCCTAGAATAGCAGAATAAGCATTAAAACATCGGAAAAATATCACGGAAAAGAAATTATAAAGAAAATAAATATCTCAGTACAATACGTTTTTTTAAATTTTTCGAATCGAACGCGGAACATGACGTATGCAGTTTACGCTTAATACACTAGGTGGCGTTGGTTGTAAAATTCATTTGTTTCATACTTTGAATTAGAGATGTACCGACGAACTTGGACGAACGTGTCAGAATTTCGAAACTAAATCTTCAATATCCATTTAAAAAAAAAACTTTTAGGAATTTATGTCTCATGAACATCACCGTCGCTAAAATATATACTGAAATGTGAAAAGGCGAATGAAAGTACATAAAATCAGAAAGCATGTAAAAAAAGTATACTTTTCATGTATATTATATTGTTATTGAATACTATCAAATCATTATTTTATTTTTGATCCCCATATACAATAAATCCTGTTTTTATGCAATTTCAAAGTAATGTGGTTTTTTAAAAATGCATTTTTTAAAATGTACCATATTTTACGATATATAAAAATGTTAAATATTACATTGAGAGCATATATCGTTGTATTTTTTGATAGAATAGAGAGAATCATAAATACAACCGACATTTGAAAAAAAATACGATTTCGGACTGTTTAAATCATGTTGCATCTGCCATCGCTGAATTAAGTCCACCTACTTAGGTGTGTTACAGTCGATAAAACCATTGAAAGATCGGTAATATCAGCTGAAATGATTACTTTAGTACACGAGCTTGGTGAAGAAAGGCTTGATACCTTTAGCGAAAATTAAATCGACGAATTACTTACAGATAAAGCTATAAGTGACAAAGATGTATTGACATTGAATTTAAATTTAATTATTGACAAAAAACCAGAAAACAATGAAGAACTGAAAGAAATTCTGCGATCCTTCACTGCAAAAATAATTGAAGAAGGTCTCCGACTTTTCAGTAAATTAGAAGATCATTTCTTTCTAAATGATTCAAATTCTGATCGCGCATTCAAGTTTCAACGATAACTTTAAAAAAATTATATATGGGTATAAATAACCAGTGCTTTTTTTTGAAAAAAAAGGTGCCGGAACGCACTTTTTTCGAGCATTTTCTAAGAAGGTATATTATTTATTATATATTCGAATATCATTTTGATAGAATTAATGAGGGCTTTTCATATAATGCATAGAAAATAAAACAAAATATACATATTTTAAAATAGAAAAAATAAAATTAAACATTTATTAAAATTTCGAGAAAAAAAGGTGCCGGAACGCCGTTCCGCCGCGTTACAGGGTAAAAAAAGCCCTGGGTATAACAAACTGCATTACCAATTAATTATCGAAAAAGAAAATCTGAACAAACTCTGATCACTAATTTCATTGTTAGAAAACAACCATACCATGTGTGGAACATTAAACAAAAAAATAATATTTTTTTTTTCTAATGTAAAATAATCTCATAAATATAATATTGAAGATTTGGAAAATGTTGCGTTCTTTGTTATATTGAGAATTTATATCATTTCGTAACATAAAAATATGAAAATTTAGAATGAACTTTCGTAAAATTATAAAAAAGTATTATTTGAATATTTTGAAAAGATCCCTGTCAGTATGTTGGTGACATGCATTGAGAACAAATTTATCCTAGACCAACACATTCCTTAGCAACTGTTTGTTAGCAATTGTTTGACAGTTACTGTCAAACAAAGTAGTCGTTTGTCAACATTGTGAAGATGTAATTTTATTATTTAAAATACAGTGAAATAAAGAGGTACTAGCTATGCCAAGTACTTCTAAATCAATTCGTAAGAGTGCTCCGAATGGTTTTCTAAGAGTCTTTCAGTTCTGTGAACATGAAAAATCTGAAAAAAAACCAATAATTCCCTTCGGGTCGACATCATTGAATCATTTCGAACTGTCAATGGAGTAGTATGCCCAACATTTCGTGCTGCATGGCAATAGCTCAATTTGCTTAAAAACTTTACTCATTGGGACATGACAATCGCTGAAGCAATTGTTTCTGCATCTCCAAGTCAGATACGCACATTATTTGCTATCATTATTTTGACATGCTTCCCATTGAATCTACGAGAACTGTGGAACAAGTACAAGAATGACATGTCCGAAGACACTTTACACCAAATTCGCGTCAGTTCAGGGAATCCCGATCTCGAGGTGAATGAGGAGATACATAACCAGGCGTTGCTTTTGATCGAAGATATGTGTTACCTCATGCGCTGCATGATGCGTCGCCAGATCAAAGAATGAACGACGCTTTCAATCGAGAATCGAAACGTAAACGTAAATATGATCGAGATGCATTGAACCAATCACTTCGAACGAATGTACCACTGTTGAACCCCCAACAGAAAGTGTACGATACTTTAATGAAGGCAATTGATGAGGGAAATGGTGGCTTATTTTTCCTTCGCATTGGAAGCACTCAACTGAACTATGAAAGATCAGCGCAATGACTCAAAATGTTTTGGAGGAGCAATGATTCTACTATCTGGCGATTTTCGCCAAACACTACCAGTCATTTCAAGATCGACCGCTGCCGATGAAATAAACGCTTGCCTTAAAACATCGACTCTGTGGCGCTATGTGAAGAAACTTCAGCTAACGACAAACATGCGAGTTGTATTTCTAAACGACCATCTGCCGCAGATTTTTCCAAGCATTTGCTGACTATCTGTAACGGCCGTGTTCCTGTTGAAGAATCGAACGGATTGATTTCGATTCCGCCGAATTTTTGAAATTTCGTCTCAACGAAGGACGGCTTCATCAACAAAATGTTCCCAAACATCTAATCACAAAAATCGCAATTGTTCGAGTGAACGAGCAATTCTTGGGGCTAAGAAAAAACATATGGATCATTTAAACTTCACAATTCAAAATCAAATCGTTGATCTACTGCATTACTTTAAATCTATCGACTGTGCCACGTGAATAACATCATTTCAATGTAATTTAAATACTTTTCATTTTGAATTTTGAACAATTATTGAACTTAATTCATTTTGAGTATTCATTCAAACTGAATTTAATTCAGCCAACACAACATTTATTGATTCTGAGGCGGTACGAAGTTCGTCGGGCCAGCTAGTTTAAAATAAAATAAAAACATTTTGAATACATTATTTTACGACTTTTCTAAGCTAAATATAAAAACCTGTTATTAATTTAGTAGAAAGCACTCCACTTGTTTTCAATATGAAATATTCAAAATATTCTGTATAAAAAATAACATTTATCCATACCATACAATTATATAAATAATTATAGTGTAAAATCTTCATTCCTACAAATTTACAATCACTAAAAGTGTGACATCCGATACTTTAAATGTTCGAGAAACATGTGCGCCTTTTTAAAAAAATACTATGTGTGAACGAACATTCAGGGCATAATAAATTATGAGATGAATTGTTTATTGTCAAAAAGGATCACTTGCCGCGGCAGTTATTCTGAAGAAACCATTAAATTATGAGTCAATATACCAACAAAACTGACAGTACGCGATTAACGTATTTTTACGTGTCCCGCCAATAATGTGTTAAATAATTTTAATTTAAAACACCTTCTGTATGTAATGTATATATTATCCGTTTGATAATGCTTGTGATGAGCAAAATCAGTCGTGAACATTAACTTATAACTCTGGAATAAGTAAAACTGATAGCATTCCCTTTTTCGCAAAATAGATTTTATCTTTTCACATATCCAATGGTTGAAAACATATTGAAGTAATAAAGATTTTGGCATAGCAGCTCGAGCCAGTGCGCCAAATATTTAAAAATTGACAATCATACAAAAAAAACTAAGAATTTCTCGTTAGTCTCCTAAAATTAACTCGAAGTAAATTTACATCACAAGCAACCTCTCCAGCTTTTAACTTAAACTAGCTGTAAGCCCGTTGACCTCAACGGGGGGATTTTTGTTGCATTTTTAAGTAGTCAGAAAATTTACAGGCGTCAAAAATAAATTACTAACCTATTGATTGAATAATCCAGAAATTCTGATAGTAACAGAAATATATCTGGGGGCGTATATCGACAGCCCTGCCCTGCAGTATTTAAATTGTAAATTATTTATTTTTGGAATAATGTTCTAGTTTGTTAACTATTTTTCGTAGTAGCAAAATAAGTCCTCGTAAATTACTTAATTTTTGAAATAATATTTAAGTTTGCTAACAACCATTTTTCGTAGAAGCAGAAATTTTGTAAATTATTGAATTTTTGGAATTATGTTTAAGTTTGCTAACAACCATTTTTCATAGTAGCAAAAATAGTCCTTGTAAATTACTTAATTTTTGGAATAATGTTTAAGTTTGCTAACAATTATTTTTCGTATTAGAGGAAATTTCGTAAATTATTTAATATTTGGAATAATGTTTAAGTTTGCTAACAACCATTTTTCGTATATATATAAATAAATAGTTAATTAAATTATTATATATAATTGAGCAGCCCTATATAGCCTCTCACAACTCTGCAGTTTGAAATCTTGGAATTTCAAATTCGTTTAGTGCAAGATTTCACCCACAGATGTCATTATTAGTTCACTAAAATCGCGTTTTTATTTTTTGCTTTGTATTATTTAAATTTTTATATCGCTTTTCTCAATTAGATTCGTGGATCAGTGCGTTAGCCGTCCGAACGTCGCGCATGAAAATTGGGGAATGGTATCGAATCCCACAGCTTGAGAGAATATTTTTGGTTAGTACGATAATTTTGTTTGACTTCAAAAATTCAAACATAGACGTCAGAGAAAAATGAAGAAATTAATTTAATGGCGACAGCGGGGCAGGATTGGGGGGGGGGGAGGAGGACCGTCTTTCTTGACGTCATCGAAAAGGCGAAATCGCGACCATATACTAACGAAAAAAGTATGTATTTAGTATGAATAAAAAAATGGCGACAGCGGGGCTGGGGCGGAGGAGGGGGAGGAGAAATCGCGGACAATCATACAGACGGACGGACGGACATTATCGACTATTAATAAATAGATTATTTAAAGTGGAATATAACAATTCAAAATAAATAACGGGGTAAGGTGACAGATTAAGAGAAAAAATCATTTTACTTGCAACCAAAAATATGAAAACGTTTACGTAACAGTTAACAAAATGCGCTGCAGACTTAAAAACACATCATTTCACACATTCAAACGTTTTTTAACCTATATGTACTGTTTTGTGGGTCTTTAAATTTGAACGCCATGCAGATTTATAATCACATTGGTCGCATTCAAATGGTTTCTCACCAGTGTGTGACATTTTATGTGTTTTTAAATAACCAGACACAGCTGTTCTAAAAGTGCATTGGTCACATTTGAAAGGCTTTTCTCCAGAGTGTGACATTTTATGCGTTTTTAAGTGACCAGAGTGAGCAGTTTTATAATTGCATTGGTCACATTTGAAAGGCTTTTCTCCAGTGTGTGACATTTTATGTGTTTTTAAATCAAAGGACCGAATTGTTCTATAACTGCATTGGTCACATTTGAAAGGCTTTTCTCCAGTGTGTGACATTTGATGCGTTTTTAAATTTTTAGACTGAGTCGTTTTATATCTGCATTGGTCACAATTGAAAGGCTTTTCTCCAGTGTGTGACATTTTATGCGTTTTTAAATAACTAGACCGAGTTGTTTTATAATTGCATTGGTCACATTTGAAAGCCTTTTCTCCAGTGTGTGACATTTTATGCGTTTTTAAATTAGAAGAATAAATTGTTTTATAATTGCATTGGTCACATTTGAAAGGATTTTCTCTAGTGTGTGACATTTTATGCGTTTTTAAGTGACTAGAATGAGTTGCTTTATAACTGCAATGGTCACATTTGAAAGCCTTTTTTCGAGAATGTAGTCTAACATTTGGCTGTAACGAAAAAAGAACGGACAGATTAAAAATCGGTTTCACTACTTATTATAATTAAACAGAGCAGAATTAAGACAAATGGTTTGTCATCATTGAAAAATGTTACAATTTTAACCGTCTTAATTGAGTTTGCCTGGCCTTTCGGCATCTTCAGGCGTTCAGTTGCACGGACTCAACTGAGCGCCTGAAGATGCCGAAAGGCGAAACTCGGGTCGTCAATGACAGAAGTTGTGTGGACGCACATTATTTGAACGATTCAAAGACTACAACTAATAATACGACTTTTTAAACTTTATATTTCTCGATTAGACAATCATTTTAAAAAGATAAAGATATCGAGGCATGTGCGATGAAGGTATATCACTGTAAAAGGGCCTCGAAATTGATAGCAAGAAACGAAAAATAAAAAAGCACTGAACTATGATTGCTGTTTTAACCTCGAAACTTTGTTAATAACATATGGCGACTTACTAATATTATTTTAATTACAAGTCTAAAAAGAAATATCTTTATTTTATAAAATACAACCCTGACAATCTACTTCTTATGCCAGATAAAAGAATTACCTTTTTCGACTGGTGATGTTTTTCTTGTTCAATTATTTTAGGGTGGACTTCAAGTGGCTCGTGTTTGATGTCAATTGAATGATCCTCATCATTGCAAATGTCATTCATAATATTTTGATGAATATCGCAACCAATAGAATCCTGATAAGAGGATGACAGTAATTCGTTCTCTGGTTCTATTTTGATTTCCGTTTGAAGCTTCTTACTTAATTGTTACATGAAAAAAAAAAAAAAAAGATAAATATCATCACCCAGTTTTCCCTTTTGTGATAAACTTTAACGATCAAATACATCTTATGGCATGGCGACGAGGTAAGAAAGAGATTTCATTGTAGCTACGGCACCATTTGTAATTGAATAATGAAAAGCTAGCAAACCTTTTCCCCTCATCAAAGTTTAACGTAGAATGCCTAATGGCGTGCTGCTTCAGAATGTTCGACGATGGGAATATATCATCACAAATACGACACACGAAATTTTGTTCATTAAACACAGCATTTTCAACTACAATAATGGCGACCATTTTCTGCTGCAATATTTCAGTTATTATGTTTTGTTCATGTATATGAGCTTTTGCTTGTGATTGATCCCAAGGCAGATTCATCGATGGTAATTCAGTTTGAGCCGTAGGGTTGACGCTGGTAGTTTGAAACTGAAACCAAAAATCAAATACAGCAGTACAAATAAGTTAACAAATTTATTTAAGTTTAAAAACAATATAATTCTACAGTAAACTCGGTCCCCATTTGTTTTCCCGTTCAATTTATAAGGCCTCTGGTATAATTTATGACACAGATATTTAACATTGAACAAATTAAAAGGGACTTGTCAGGCGCAAGGTAAACAAATAAACATAAACAGAAGAAACAAAATACAATTTTACAACAATAAAATGATTCAAAATAATTTTTTTGTTTACCTTTATAGACTGGTGAAGAGTGTAGAGTGCTTCGAATTTCATGTCGTTCGAATATTCCTTATTACAGATGTCATCCATATTCCTGCTAAAATGATCGCATTCATAACGATTAGCTGGTGTATTTGCTGACACTGAGACGTCTTCTAGTTCTATTTTGACATTAGTTTCAAGCTTAACTCTGAATTGTCGCATGAAAACAAAGAATAAATGAGCACGATAAATAAAACATCGTTAAAAGGTGAAAAATAAGTTTTTACATCCATTTTATATTTGATGTAAAAAATATATATTTTGAGCCAAATATAAAATGACAGCAATGATATCATATCACAGAAACGCTTTTGAGCGACCTGCGGAACTAATTGCTTATTTTACTCACCTGCTTTCCTCATCCATTTTTAATTTAGCATGGCTAGCAGCATGCTGCTCAAGTAAGTGTGATGATGGGAATATTTCATAGCAATCACTGCAAACAATGTTTCGCTTGTGGAAAACACCGTTTTTAAGAATTATTACTACGTTTATTTCCTGCATTAAAAATTCTTTTTTATGCACTTGGTTTATGTCAGACAACGTAGATGCATCAGTTTGAGTCGAACTTATCGCCAGGGGTTCAATGACATCTTTAGAGTTGGTATGGGTCGTTTGAAACTGTAAGAAAACAAAAGCGCCATTAAAAGCCTACAAAAACTGATTTAATCCAAAAGATATATTCATTTTTCCCCGGACTTAAGCCGAGACCATTCCAATTACCAAAGACCACGAAAGATGACAATCGTTAAGTTCAAGTCCAGTCATAACCTGTGGCCCAATTAAAGGTTTTGTGTGGCTTTTTCGAGGTTTCGAGCTGTCCATACTTACACATTGCATTTTATATATAGACAGTGCTTGCCGACTGAGCAAAAAAAATTGAACGTGGCGCAGCCTTTTTTAAGGCACCTGTCTTTGTCTCTCATATGATCCTTATTAGGACAATAAATCGGAAATATGGAGTAAAGTGGTCGTCAAAGACATGCAATTCGTTATTTTAGCTGGACATTGAGTTACAATCGCATAGAAATTGAAGTTTACTGCGGAAGCAAAAGCGCTGAAAGTTGATCTGGAAATATTTCTGATTTTTGAACGAAATGTTTATTTCTCGGGTAATATATATTTGTTTATTTTCACAAAGAAGCTAGTACCAAGAACTGCTGTAATTGCATACAGTACCAAAGTGCTAAGCGACTTTGTTCTACTGATATTCTATTTTTAAAAATATCAACAGACATAACCTCAAATAAATTTTGCACGTGTTAACCACGTTGTAACCATGCCAATGTATTTATATGATTTTACAGAGTGACTTAATAGTTTTAAAGATTACCTTATGAGTCTCTTGACGGTCTACTTCGTCAACAATTCCTTCTTGCTCTGAGAGCGACTCGACCTTGATGTCAATCGAGTATTCCTCATTCAAGATAGGAGTATCATTGTTTTGTCGACTATCGCTGTTTTGGTCGTTCTCAGATGAATCAATCGACAGTAATTCATCGTCTGGTTCTATTTTGATATCCATTTCCAAACAATTGTGATGCAGAGAATAGAAATCAATGCACAAGCTTTATATGAGATAGTGTTCTCATAGACAATAATTATAAATATTTTGCTCAACTTTTCATAGACAATGAGTCGATGGATGTTATACAAAATGTAATGTTTTCCCACTGAAATTTATATCGCATAATTCATCAGTGATCTTCATTATAATGTGTGTATTTTGCTGTCATCAAATCAAATAAATTTTTAGTCATGGCTTTTTTATTTGCTTTTCTTTGTGTAAATAACCGGTCTTACTAAAAAATTGTTTTTTTTACTTAACTCATTAGTATGACATTTCAAATTCAATTAACCATGTATATCATATATAACAAATATTATTTGCCACGTAGAATACCTATAAGATAAATAGGTAATGTGTATATTTTAAGTTTTCGAACGTTTACTACTTAATCCATAACATAATAAAAATATGAATCGTATCTCATAAATACATTTAAAACGCATACTGGTGAGAAAACGGTCAGACTTTAAGACACATAAGCAGTTGCATACTGGTTTGAAACCACTAGACTGATAATAAATTGCTAAATTTAAGGAAAGTCATTGTTATAGTGCATTGTGTCTCAACAAATCTGCTTTGAAACCAGCTTCAACAGTTATTCAATATTGAAAGACACTTTTTAAATATATAATTATCCCAAAAGGGTTCAAAGACTCGAACCTTTACCTATTGTGATTTCAGATTTGTACTTACTCAAATAAAAATAATCCTTTAATCAAAATAATGTTGTATTTTTTTTAAGTCACTTAAAATGCAAGACACTTTCTCACATAATTATAAGTATTGATGATCAATGCTTATATGAAATAATGTTACCCAAAAAAAGTATTAGGGGGCCTTTTTTAGTGATTAGCGTAAAAATATATTACATTCTTAAAATCAACACAACTTTTAAGCAAAACAGTATTTTCGACTGAAATTTTCAAAGAAATCATATGTGACATTTAATCATTAAAAATAAATTTAAATTTTTTTGAATAAATCATAATTTCACTACTTTTGTAAGCTCAATATAAAAACTTATTATTAATTTAGTAGATAGCACTCCACTTGTTATCAATATGAAGTATTCAAAATATTCTGTATAAAAAATAACTTTAATCCATACCATACAATTATATTAATAATTATAGTGTAAAATCTTCATTCCTACAAATTTACAATCACTGAAAGTGTGAAATCCGATACTTTAAATGTTCGAGAAACATGTGCGCCTTTTTAAAAAAAATCTATGTGGGAACGAACATTCAGGGCATAATAAATTATGAGGTTTATTGCTAATTGTCAAAAAGGATAACTTGCCGCGGCAGTTACTCTGAAGAAACCATTAAATTATGAGTCAATATACCAACAAAACTGACAGTACGCGATTAACGTATTTTTACGTGTCCCGTCAATAATGTGTTAAATAATTTTAATTTAAAACACCTTCTGTAAGTAATGTGTATATTATCCGCTTGATAATGCTAGTTATGAGCGAAAGCAGTCGTGAACATTAAATATGGAATAAGTAAAACTGATAGCGTTCCCTTTTTCGCAAAATATATTTTATCTTTTCACATATCCAATGGTTGAAAACATATTGAATTAATAAAGATCTTGGCATAGCAGCAAGAGCCAGTGCGCCAAATATTTTTTAATTGACAATCATACGAAAAAAAACTCTGAGAATTTCTCGTTAGTCTCCTGAAATTAACTCGAAGTAAATTTACATCACAAACACCTCTCAAGCTTTTAACTTAAATTTTAATTACCCTCTTTATTCAATTAAAAATCTTTGGCCATGTTCGCTATCTATGTGGAGCATATGGCCGCCACGCGGCACCCCTCCATGTTTCCCTGTCTCCCGCCAATTGCTTTGCTTCCTCCCATGACATGCCAGCATCCTTCAGTTCCGCTAAGTACATCCTATGGATAGTACCCGACGGACGTCCGGGACGCCGGAATCCCACCGGTCGAAAGAAAAGGCAGGCAGGATTGAGGCTTTCCGGAGGCATCCCAGTGACCCAGCCAGTTCCAACGTCTCTCCATAACCACTGACGTGACGGGACGCTGTCTTGTACGCTCTCTTATCTCTGAATTCCTCTGAAGCTGTTATGGAGAGACGTTGGAGCTAATTATAAATACTAGCTGTAAGCCCGTTGACCTCAACGGGGGGATTTTTGTTGCATTTTTAAGAAGTCAGAAAATTTACAGGCGTCAAAAATAAATTACTAACCTATTTATTGAATAATCCAGAAATTCTGATAGTAAAAGAAATATATCTCGGGGCGTATATCGACAGCCCTGCCCTGCAGTATTTAAATTGTAAATTATTTATTTTTGGAATCATGTTCTAGTTTGCCAACAACTATTTTTCGTAATAGCAGAAATTTCGTAAGTTATTGAATTTTTGGAATAATGTTTAAGTTTGTTAACTATTTTTCGTAGTAACAAAAAAAGTCCTTGTAAATTACTTAATTTTTGAAATAATATTTAAGTTTGCTAACAACCATTTTTCGTAGAAGCAGAAATAGACCTCGTAAATTATTTAATTTTTGGAATAATGTTTAAGTTTGCTAACAACCATTTTTCATAGTAGCAAAAATAGTCCTTGTAAATTACTTAATTTTTGGAATAATGTTTAAGTTTGCTAACAACTATTTTTCGTATTAGCGGAAAATTCGTAAATTATTTAATATTTGGAATAATGTTTAAGTTTGCTAACAATTATTTTTCCTATTAGCAGAAATATACCTCGTAAATTATTTAATTTTTGGAATAATGTTTAAGTTTGCTAACAACCATTTTTCATAGTAGCAAAAATAGTCCTTGTAAATTACTTAATTTTTGGAATAATGTTTAAGTTTGCTAACAATTATTTTTCCTATTAGCAGAAATAGACCTCGTAAATTATTGATTTTTTGAAATAATGTTTAAGTTTGCTAACAACCATTTTTCATAGTAGCAAAAATAGTCCTTGTAAATTACTCAATTTTTGGAATAATGTTTAAGTTTGCTAACAATTATTTTTCCTATTAGCAGAAATAGACCTCGTAAATTATTGAATTTTTGGAATAATGTTTAAGTTTGCTAACAACCATTTTTCATAGTAGCAAAAATAGTCCTTGTAAATTACTCAATTTTTGGAATAATGTTTAAGTTTGCTAACAATTATTTTTCCTATTAGCAGAAATAGACCTCGTAAATTATTTAATTTCTCGTAAGTTTGCTAACAATTATTTTTCATAGTAGCAAAAATAGTCCTTGTAAATTACTTAATTTTTGGAATAATGTTTAAGTTTGCTAACAATTATTTTTCGTATTAGCAGAAATACACCTCGTAAATTATTGAATTTTTGGAATAATGTTTAAGTTTGCTAACAACCATTTTTCATAGTACCAAAAATAGTCCTTGTAAATTACTTAATTTTTGGAATAATGTTTAAGTTTGCTAACAATTATTTTTCGTATTAGCAGAAATAGACCTCGTAAATTATTGAATTTTTGGAATAATGTTTAAGTTTTCTAACAACCATTTTTCATAGTAGCAAAAATAGTCCTTGTAAATTACTTAATTTTTGGAATAATGTTTAAGTTTGCTAACAATTATTTTTCGTATTAGCAGAAATACACCTCGTAAATTATTGAATTTTTGGAATAATGTTTAAGTTTGCTAACAACCATTTTTCATAGTACCAAAAATAGTCCTTGTAAATTACTTAATTTTTGGAATAATGTTTAAGTTTGCTAACAATTATTTTTCGTATTAGCAGAAATAGACCTCGTAAATTATTGAATTTTTGGAATAATGTTTAAGTTTGCTAACAACCATTTTTCATAGTAGCAAAAATAATCCTTGTAAATAACTCAATTTTTGGAACAATGTTTAAGTTTGCTAACAATTATTTTTCGTATTAGCAGAAATAGACCTCGTAAATTATTGAATTTTTGGAATAATGTTTAAGTTTGCTAACAACCATTTTTCATAGTAGCAAAAATAATCCTTGTAAATTACTCAATTTTTGGAACAATGTTTAAGTTTGCTAACAATTATTTTTCGTATTAGCAGAAATAGACCTCGTAAATTATTGAATTTTTGGAATAATGTTTAAGTTTGCTAACAACCATTTTTCATAGTAGCAAAAATAGTCCTTGTAAATTACTTAATTTTTGGAATAATGTTTAAGTTTGCTAACAATTATTTTTCCTATTAGCAGAAATAGACCTCGTAAATTATTGATTTTTTGAAATAATGTTTAAGTTTGCTAACAACCATTTTTCATAGTAGCAAAAATAGTCCTTGTAAATTACTCAATTTTTGGAATAATGTTTAAGTTTGCTAACAATTATTTTTCCTATTAGCAGAAATAGACCTCGTAAATTATTGAATTTTTGGAATAATGTTTAAGTTTGCTAACAACCATTTTTCATAGTAGCAAAAATAGTCCTTGTAAATTACTTAATTTTTGGAACAATGTTTAAGTTTGCTAACAACCATTTTTCTTAGAAGCATAAATTTCGTAAATTATTTTATTTTTGGTATAATTTTTAAGTTTGCTAACAATTATTTTTCATAGTAGCAAAAATAGTCCTTGTAAATTACTTAATTTTTGGAATAATGTTTAAGTTTGCTAACAATTATTTTTCGTATTAGCAGAAATAGACCTCGTAAATTATTGAATTTTTGGAATAATGTTTAAGTTTGCTAACAACCATTTTTCATAGTAGCAAAAATAGTCCTTGTAAATTACTTAATTTTTGGAACAATGTTTAAGTTTGCTAACAATTATTTTTCGTATTAGCAGAAATAGACCTCGTAAATTATTGAATTTTTGGAATAATGTTTAAGTTTGCTAACAACCATTTTTCATAGTAGCAAAAATAGTCCTTGTAAATTACTTAATTTTTGGAATAATGTTTAAGTTTGCTAACAATTATTTTTCGTATTAGCAGAAATAGACCTCGTAAATTATTGAATTTTTGGAATAATGTTTAAGTTTGCTAACAACCATTTTTCATAGTAGCAAAAATAGTCCTTGTAAATTACTTAATTTTTGGAATAATGTTTAAGTTTGCTAACAATTATTTTTCCTATTAGCAGAAATAGACCTCGTAAATTATTTAATTTTTGGAATAATGTTTAAGTTTGCTAACAACCATTTTTCATAGTAGCAAAAATAGTCCTTGTTATTTACTTAATTTTTGGAATAATGTTTAAGTTTGCTAACAACTATTTTTCGTATTAGCAGAAATAGACCTCGTAAATTATTTAATATTTGGAATAATGTTTAAGCTTGCTAACAACAATTTTTCGTATATATATAAATAAATAGTTAATCAAATTATTATATATTAAATTATCTATATATTAATAGTCGTTAATGTCCGTCCGTCCGTCCGTCTGTCCGTCTGTATGATTGTCCGCGATTTTCCCTCCCCCTCCTCCGCCCCAGCCCCGCTGTCACCATTTTTTTATTCATACCAAATACATACTTTTTTCGTTTGTATATGGTCGCGATTTCGCCTTTTCGATGACGTCAAGAAAGACGGTCCTCCTCCCCCCCCCCCCATCCTGCCCCGCTGTCGCCATTAATTATTTTTTTTATTCATACTAAAGACATATTTTCCCAATACACTGTTTATTATTTGACAAAACAAATCAAATCGCTGAAAAAAATTCATACAAAAAAACGCCGCGACCGTGGATCGAACACAGAACTCTGGATTACCAGTCGAGCTCTCTATCAACTGAGCTAACGTCATAAATATCAAGGCGATAAAAATAGTGTATTAAAAATAAAAATTTGAAAATGGAACGATATTTGCGTTTCATACTGACTTCGATTGTTTGTATTCAAGATTCAAAAATGGAATACTGTGACGTCTGTCAAACAATGAGAGCTAACGTCACAATTATCGGCAGCGATAAAAATAGAAACCATATATTAAATTTCGTTTGAAATTGGAACCTTGCATATTATATATTTTATTTTACGAACATTTCTTTATTCCTCTGTACCCTAGAGGTAGAACGCTCGATTGATATCCTGAAAGTTGTGGTTCGAATCTAGCCTTGAGCGTTTTTTTTTGGTTTATAACATTTTTTTTTTTTTGAAAACTTTTTTTTAAATCACATTACATCTTGATCGTATGAAAATAAATGCTATCAAAATAACAAAATCCGATTGACTAGCGAAATAAGTTTTTCAAAAAATAAATATAAGACGCAATTATTTCAAGATTTGTTTTTAATCTAGGTACATACGTGGTATAGTTAGTTGTTGGCGAAAGCATAGTTTCAGTATGTGTAATAAAATAACGTCAGTAAAAATCATTATATATATATATTCTAAAAAACAAGTTCTATTTGGAGAATAAGTCAAAATTTTGATAATTTTGTTTTGATAAAATGTCCAATTAATTTATAATATTTTGCATGTGAAAATTGCATTTTTTATATAAATATAATTTAATTCTTTGCCCATTTATTTTTCCGACTTTTTTCTCACATTCCATTGAAGTGAAAAAAAAGTAGATATTAAATTATTCTAAAAATTAGAATATTAGATTATTCTAAAAATTCCAAAATCTATATATTAATAGTCGATAAAATAATCACTTTTCACAAATCACATTTAACAATTCACAAATGTCTGCGTACTGATGTCCTCGGGTCTTTTTCTTTTTCTACGAAATATTTTTGTTAGCGTACTTGAAAATTAGTTAAATAAAATATATACTACGAAAAATGATTGTTAGCAACCTTGAACATTATTCCAAAAATTTAATAATTTACAATTTAAAAACTGCAGGGCTGTCGATATATGCGCCGAGATCGATTTATGCTACTATGAAAAATGATTGTTATTTTGTTTTGATAAAATGTCCAATTAATTTATAATATTTTGCATGTGAAAATTGCATTTTTTATATAAATATAATTTAATTCTTTGCCCATTTATTTTCCGACTTTTTCTCACATTCCATTAAAGTGAAAAAAAGTAGATATTAAATTATTCTAAAAATTAGAATATATTAGATTATTCTAAAAATTCCAAAATCTATACATTAATAGTCGATAAAATAATCACTTTTCACAAATCACATTTAACAATTCACAAATGTGTGCGTACTGATGTCCTCGGGTCTTTTTCTTTTTCTACGAAATATTTTTGTTAGCGTACTTGAAAATTAGTTAAATAAAATATATACTACGAAAAATGATTGTTAGCAACTTTGAACATTATTCCAAAAATTTAATAATTTACAATTTAAAAACTGCAGGGCTGTCGATATATGCGCCGAGATCGATTTATGTTACTATGAAAAATGATTGTTAGCAAACTTGAACATTATTCCAAAGATTTGATAATTTACAATTTAAATACTACAGGGCAGGGCTGTCGATATATGCCCCGATATATTTATTTTATTTTTAGAATCTCTGGCTTATTCAATAAATAGGTTTGTAATTTTCTGACTACTTAAAAATGCAACAAAAATCCTCCCGTTGAGGTCAACGGGCTTACAGCTAGTTATATTTAATTGAGCAGCCTTATATAGCCTCTCAAAACGCTGCAGAACGGTTCAAATTCGTTTAGTGCAAGATTTCACCCACAGATGTCATTACTAGTTAACTAAAACTTTAACTTAGAGTTTTTTTTTCGTAACCATCAACTGGACTTGTGAAGCAGTGGGTTAGGTGTCCGAACGTCGCGCATGAAAATTGGGGCATGGTATCAAATCCCACAGCTTGACAGAATATTTTTTGAAAATTAATTGTTTTTACACATAATAAAATAAAAATGTCATGATTTCAAAAATTCACTCATGACGTCAGAGAAAAATGAAGAAATGAATTAATGACGACAGCGGGGCAGGATGGGGGGGAGGGGGACCGTCTTTCTTGACGTCATCGAAAAGGCGAAATCGCGACCATAATATATAATATACAAACGAAAAAAGTATCTCTTTAGTATGAATAAAAAAATGTTGACAGCGGGGTTGGGGCGGAGGAGGGGGAGGGAAAATCGGGGACAATTTACAGACGGACGGACGGACGGACGGACATTATCGACTATTAATATATAGATGGTTTGATAATTGTTTAGTATTAAATTAGTTTAATTGTGCATTGTCTAGTTAATTGCAATTCAATGATTGTTATCTTTTTATAAACTTAATGAAAATGTTTTTTGTTTCGGTTGCCAAGGCTCTTTTTAAAAGCAATAAGCGATTTTTTATAAAAAAAATAATAAAATAACTATTGAAGTTTTTAAAAATTATTTATTTATTATTTGTGTTAATTACACCCATCATTGTATAGGAAAATTTAATATTAGATCAATCGCGTAAGTCGAGCACTTACTGTATATATAAAAAGTTGATTGAACTATTTTCATAAATTGGTTATTATGAAGAACATATCTTAGAAGCAGAGTTTAACCCTAAAATTCTCTTTCTATCTCTTCTGAACAATTACATATATAAAGAAGTATCTCATTCTTTAAAAACACACTTCCAGAGCTAATTTCAATGCGAGTTTGTTTCAAAATAAGACACTAACATGGCCATTGCTAATATGGTAGTTATTGCAAAGGCTGATCGCCGCGCATATCAAATAGTTTCTCGCCAGAATGCAATAGTTTATGTCTATTTAAATTTGTCTTCCGTGCAGATTTATAATCACACTGACCACATTCAAATGGGTTCTCGCCACTATGTAATAAAGTATGCGTTTTCAATGACGAACGCCTCGCTGATTTATAATCGCATATATTACATCTGTATGGCTTATCACCAGAATGCGATAGTTTATGACTTACTAAAAGATGCTGATGCGCAGACTTATAGTCACATTGATTACATTCGTATGGTTTCTCGCCAGTATGTGAAAATTTATGTGTCCGTAATGCCGACCGCCACGCTGATTCATAATTGCATAGATTACATTTGAATGGTTTCTCGCCAGTGTGCAAAAACTTATGGTTTATTAAATATTTATTATGAGCGGCTTTATAATTGCATTGATCGCATTTAAACGGTTTCTCGTTTGTATGTTTACGTTTATGGGTTTTTAAATTTTTCTTATGAGCAGATTTAAAGCCGCATATTTCACATTCAAATGGTTTCTCGCCAGTATGCGTCATATTATGGGTATATAAACTTGTACGTGTTACAGATTTATAATCACACTTATGACAATGAAATGGTTTCTCGCCATTATGTAACAGTTTGTGTGTTTTTAAATGTGATTTATATGCAGATTTATAGTCACATTGGCCACAAACAAATGGTTTTTCGCCAGTATGCAATACTTTGTGGGTTTTTAAATTTGAATTTTGTCTAGATTCAAAATCACAATGTCTGGATCTTTCGTGAACATTCGTATGCAATGAAAGTAAATCAAACGATGCGAATAGTTGCAAACAAATACTGCAAACGAAGTTTCGCTCGTGAAACACTTTCTTTTCCAAATGTATTACTACCACAATCGGTTGGTGTCCTAAGACTTCGTTTTTGACATTAATTTCGTCGATTTGAATGTCGTCGAACGGTACTGGCGATGTCTTCTGTGAGTAATATGATACTGGACGCAGTGAAGAATCTGATTCTTTGTTAACTGGAATCTGAAAAGTGTTGTTACATGTTATAAGAATATAATTCGATTCCAAAAAGGCATTCTCTCTGCCGATAGGGGTCGTTTAGGTACCCCAGTGGTTTCTTCATTATTGGCTTTATTCTTATGAATTTTAATAAAATAAATAGTCTAAGGGCTTTAAAATATATTTTTCTATCATTTTTCATACATTTTAATATATAATCATATTTAAAGTTGCCCGTAAAAAAGACGTCATCCCAGCACAAATATGAATTTGCAACTGACGCGTTTAGTTCAGCTATCTTACATACGATCGCTGATAAGCGAGCGCTTATCTCGTTATCGCGTATGAATATAAACTACAAAAGGTCAAAAAAAACTATGATATAAGAAAACCCTAATTATAAACATTGTATCACCCATATTAAAATAGATATTTAAGAAAATGTGGGTATTGGGGTCGCATTTCTTCAGCTTAGAACCGGAAAAGTTAATAAGATTGTTGTACAATAATTAAGTTGATTGCAATTTTAAAATCACTTGGTCACAATTATGTTGGCATAATCTTTATATTAATAGCGGGTTAATTAATTTCTTTTGGGTAAATAGTGTACGTAAGTAACAACATTTTAATCATGACCAATAGAAATAATCATAAAAGCCATGAACAATAAAAACACATCAGTTTAAAGGTGTTCACTGTCAATACTTGGTGGAATGATATTATAGTTTTTTTTTTTGAAATTCATAAGAATAAGGCCAATAATGAGGAAACCACTGGGGTTCCTAAACGACCCCCATCGGTAGAGAAGTATTTTTCTAGTCTCCGAGCCGCGAAGGTTATTATCAAAATGTGACATTGCTTCTTATCGATTTTTTTTTATGTATAACGACATAAATATAAACATTACAAAATAAAATAATTATGCCATTTCACTTTGTTTTCTTGACGATGTTTAATCGTGTTACCTGATTTTTGAGTTTAGATGCAAAATAAGTAGATGTCATGCTATTTTCTGAAACTTTGAAATTAACTGCACAGATTTTCAAAGCAGTTTTCTCTTTGGTGGGCTGATAAATCAGATAACCAAACGTTTAAATCAAGAAACCTGATAATAATTGCGAAACGAAATGTCACGTAAATCTGTCGCCATATGTCTAATTTGTTATATTGAATATGTCCTATATGGTAAAAGAAATATGGATAGACGCATTTATATTAACGGTGTAGAAAAAGAATTAACACTATTAGGCATATATAAGAAACTATTGTAGACAAAAATCGACTAAAAGCTAACCTCAACAATTTCCAAGGCTTCTAGTTTCACAGTCGGTAAGTCAGACCAACCGTCATCTGGTGGATGAGCTTCTTCAATGTATTCTCGATCAACTGGTTCATTCTTTACGTCCATATTTTTTTATATAAACTGGATGGAATCATTTCATAATTAAGGACGCTAATAGTCGTCGAGGTAATGTGCATAGACTATTATTTGATGTGTTTTTATTGTTTATGATATGAAAGATTATTAATATCGATTCAAACTCAAAATTTTAACCTACCTATTCTATTTACCTTACAGAAATAAATAAAATTGATCATTAATGCAGCCTGTGTGGTCTTATGGTTAGCGTCGTTGGCTACCGCTACAAAAGTCATGGGCTCGAATTCCTGTACGAGCAGTTTTATAAATTGATTTTTCAATCGATTTATGAATTACTGTTCAAAGGCATGGATGTATGTGGTGTCTTGAATTTCCCCCTCCCACCCATCCTATCCTATGAACTAGTCCTGTTCTTGCCCTTTTCTTTAAATCTGACTCTCTTTGGAAAAACTCCTTTCTCAGTTATTCACTTACAATAAATTCACAAGAGAAATGTGTTAACTTACAATGAGAACTGTATTGCTTTTTACTTGCTTCATATTTCAGTGTTTTTGTTAATTTGCAATCGACTTATCATTAAGGTATCATTTATTTGTGGTTTCTTTAGTCAGACTGTCGCAGCGGTATCAGAGTAGATAAATTTGAAGTTCGGTACCATCTGTAGCTAGTAAAATGAACTGACTTTGAGAACTTACCAAAAAGCCAACCTCTTAACAAAAAGTGGATAACTCACATTTGAGAAGTCACTCGTCATAGATCGCACAATGCAAATATGTTTCAGTTGGAGCTTAAAATCTTCATTGAAAGGAAATTATGAATAAAGTGTATTTAAAAGATAGAAATTCAATATATTTTTTTAATTATTTTATAAATTTATTAAGCTATTAAAAGAACATTTTAAGCACAAAGTTGACATTATTAATTTAGGTAATCATTATTGAAAAAGAAGGACACGTTAAGTCGTCGAGAAAGTACTAACCTGTATTCAGAATTCAGAGCTCTACATATTCAACTCTCTCATCTATTTGTAATTAATTAGATTTAAAAAAGAATTTCTTTTAATGTATAATTTTTAAGATGAATAAAATACAAATTTGTAGCAACATAAATCACTTAGTAACACACACAATTTGTTTCACATTATCTCTCGCGGCTCGGAGACTAGAAAAATACTTGTCATCCGATGGGGGTCGTTTAGGGACTCCAGTGGATTCCTCATTATTGGCCTTATTCTTATGAATTTCAAAAAAAAAAAAAATAGTCTTAAGGCTTTAAAATATCTCTTTGCATAATTTTTAATACATTTTTTTATAAAAATCCGTATTTTTTAATAAATAATCATATTTTAATTTGCACGTAAAAAATATGTCATACCAGTACACATATAAAATTGAAACGAATGAGTTTGGCCCAGTTATCTTACGTACGATCGCTTATCGCGTTATCGCGTATTTATATAAACTACAAAAGGTCCAAAAATCTATGATATAAAAATGCCTTAATTATTAACATTGTATCACCCATATTAAAATAGATATTTAAGGAAATGTGGGTATTGGGGTCACATTTTTTGAGCTTAGAACCGGAAAAGTTATACATATATAATGATGTGATCATATTCAAATTCAAATGGTCTGTTGACAGAATGAAACAGTTTATGGGTTTTAAATATTGATAAAATTCAAATGGTTTGTCGATGTCATGGGAACGTTTATGAGTGCATGTGACTTCCGTGCAGATGTCACATTGATGGCAGTATGAGATAATTGATAATATGACTTAATAGCAGCTTGATAATAACACATACCACATACAGAAAGTTACTTGTTTTTATGTAAAAATTGATGAGCGTTCATTTGCGACTTCCACACACTTTTATATTTACATTGATCACACTCAAATGGTTTCTTACCACTATGCGATAGTTTATGGACGGTTAAATGTGTCTTGCGCTTAAATTTACAACCACATTGGTCACATTCAAATGTTTTCTCCTCGCCGGTATGCAAACGCTTATGGGTTTTCAAATTTGAACTTTGAGCAGACTTATAATCACACTGATCGCATCCGAATGGTTTCTGTCCAGTATGCGTTAGTTTATGATCTATTAAACCTGTTTTTCGTGCAGATTTATAGTTACATTGGTCACATTCAAATGGTTTCTCGCCAGTATGCGATCGTACGTGGATATTTAAATGTGATTTCCATGCAGATTTATAATGGCATTGATTGCATTTAAACAGTTTCTCCGGGGCGTAAGATTGTTTATGGATATTTAAATGAGGTATTGATCTATATTGATCACCGTCAGAAGTTGTTTTGACAGTTTGCCCTAGGTTGTGGATATAAAAAGTTTGAGAGTCACTTTTTATATTTTCAAATTGTTTTTGGTCTGGTTTCTGTAGGAAATTTCGGTAAGCAGATTCGAAATTCTCAAATTGCAAAGGTGTGGCACCATTGTTGGGATTCGCACCTCGTTTACGAGAGTCCAATTGAAGACATGCTACTCTACTGGCTGCATCATTGGTATAATTCATACTCAATATGGATTCGTGGTGGACATTTTTATGCAAAGAAAGTGAATCAAACGATGTAAACAATTGCAGACAAATACTGCAAACGAAGTTTCGCTCGTGAAACGATTTTTTTTCTAGATTGATTACAATCACGACCGGTCGTTGCCTTTCAACAACTTCATTTTTTAAATTTATTTCGTCAATTTCAATGTCAACGAAGGAAACTGGTGATGTCTTCGGTGAGTAATTTATTAATGGACGCGTTGAAAAAGCTGAGTTTTGGTGAGCGGTAATCTGAAAAATGTTAATATATAAAATTTAAAATAACTTTAATTATTGCACGTATTGTGCGACTAACTGTGACACGTGGTTCGCCTCTTTCAGAGGCATCCTCAGACTTACTATCGCAAAATTTGCTTTAGTAATGAAGCAAGATTAATTATTACATTTAAATTATGAAATAACAAAATGGGGTTTTTTTTCTTTTTAAGGAAGCAAGGTGGGGGTAATATAAACGAAATAACGCAAACAAATAGTATAACACGTGACACAGTTAGTCGCACAACACGTGCAATAATCAAAGTTATTTTAAATTTTATATTAAAATGAACTTCCACAAAAATACCGCGGAGACCATCGAAAATACTGAAAAAAGTTGTATAATGTCATGTAAGGTTACATTTTTTAAAACAAGCATTATTTTAAACGATCTGATCCTTGCCGGCAAAAAAACTGAACTCATTATGGACATTAACTCTCGCGGCTCAGAGACAAGAAAAAAAGCTTCTCTGCCGACGAGGGTCGTTTAGGGACCCCAGTGGTTTCCTCATTATTAGTCTTATTCTTATGAATTTCAAAAAAAAAATAGTCTAAGGTAAATAATAGTAAAAATAGTCTAGTCTATGTTATAAAAATCCGTGGTTTTTTAATAAATAATCATATTTTAAGTTGCGCGTAAAAAAGACGTCATTTCAGTACAAATATGTATTTGCAACTGACGACATTTAGCAAATGCTTTTTAACGAGCGACCGCTTATCTCTCTGTTACCTGTAATGCTTATCGCGACTTCTCATGTTGCCAGAACTTATATAAAACTAGGCATCGATGTATGATAGATTTTGTGTTTTTTTTGAGAATAGTATTCGAGGATAGATAATTTATTATCTTTAACTTCGTACACATTAAACCATTTTTTGTTCTTCTTTGAAGATCTTTTTTATTTAATTGATTTTTTTCTTTTCTGTTTTATTTAATAGAGACGGAACTAAAGATCGAATATTATTTTTTCTTCAACAAAAGGTCCGAAAAACTATGATATATAAACTATGATAAATGTGGGTATTGGGGTCGCATTTTTTGAGCTTAGAACCGGAAAAGTTAAACAAATATTAACGTTTTGATTCCGTTGTCTGAAAAATGTATCCTTCAACAAAATAAATAAAAGAATGAATATAATTATTTAATGAATAAATTATTTAAGTTGTGCTACGTTATTGAGATGGCCTTTTGATGGAACGATTGTTAAAACAGCAAACCCTGTCTCATATGGAACATTGTCTAGGATGGGACTAGTTATTAACTAATCAATCCTTGTTAAAAAGCTAACTGTATGATTGATATATGCGGCATATAACGATGCACTTATACAAGGAAACTTAATTACAAATAATGAAAAAATATCAAAGAACAAGAGGAGACAGGAAACGATTATAATATCATTCATTTTCGTTCGAATATTCCGTATTTCACGTAAGTGAATGAACGTGTTTACATAATTTCATTGATATTGACGGTGCATAACAAGAATTGACAATCATAGGCCAAGATATAATAACTATGGACAAAAAACAACAGAAAGGTAACCTTAAAAATATCTGGATGCACAATTGGTACGTGATACAAACGGTCATCTGGTGGATGACCTTCTTCATGATTTTATATTTATATTATTCATTTTTTTTAAAACACCAGATGGAATCATTTAAAAAATAATAATTTATAGATGCCAATACTTGTCCAGCTTTTGGCATAGACAATAAAGTGATGTGTTTTTATTGCTTATGGTTTGAATGATTATTTCTATTGTACATGAGTAAAATTTTGTAACTTACCTACACTATTAAACTATTTACCCATAAGAAATTGACTTACCCGCTTTTAATATATAGATTTTAAGATTATCCAATTGGCATAATACTAAACTGCTATAGACAAAAATCAGCGGAAAGCTAACCTCAAAAGTTTCCAGGGCTTCTGGTTTCACAGTCGGTAAGTCAGACCAAGCGTCATATGGTGGATGACCTTCTTCATTGTATTCTCGATCAACTGGTTCATTCTTTACTTCCATATTTTTTATATAAACTGGATGGAATCATTTAGTAATTTAAGGACGCTAATAGTCGTCGAGCTAACGTGCATAGACAATAATTTGATGTGTATTTTATTGTCTATGATATGTGCGATTATTAATATCGATTCAAACTCAAAATTTTAACCTACCTTAGAGAAATAAATAAAATTGATTAATAATGTCGCCTGTGTGGTCGAGTGGTAAGCGTCGTTGGCTACCGCTACGAAGGACACGAGTAGGTTATCCAATCCCGGAGCCTTTTTCAAATCCCGGGATTGGGATTAATTCACCGAGGAATTTGAAATCCTCGATTCTCTGTACTTTTTCCCCAGATTATCTGCAAACCTCGTTTATATTTTTTTTTAGTTCACCGAGGAATTTTAATTCGCCGATTTGGTATACTTTTTCCCAGGATTGTCACAAGACCTCGTTTTTTTTTTTAACTCATCGAGGAATTTGATATCCACAATTTGCCAATTTCGTCTCATTTTTCGGAATTTACTCAAAATTTTTCAATCTTGAAATCACGGAATTGCGGGATCCCGAATCCCGGGATTGGATGCCCTAGACACGAGCTATAATACCAATACGAGCAGTTTTAAAAATTGATTTTTCAATCGATTTATGAATTTCTGATCAAAGGCATGGATGTAGGTAATGTCTTGAATTTCCCCCTCCCACTCATCCCATCTTATGAACGGGGCGTATCGAGAGCGATAAGCTTACCACTAGTCCTGTCCTAGCCCTTTCCTTCTAATCCAACTCTCTTTGGTAAAAAAGAAGTTGAGAAACTGAGTAACAATCAGTTTCGGTAGAAACACTTCTGTCGAGATAAACTCCATTAGTAGTACATATTGGGAGCGGACATGGTTAAAAAAAAAAAAAAAATGATAACTGATAATGTAAAAAGACATTTCAGTGAAATAATTGGTCGGAAATATTTAATCTAGTAAGGAAATCAGTGCTTGTCATTTTGTCTACTTTGTCTAACGATCGTCGGTGAGAGTATTGATTGACTTGTCAAAGTGCCCGTCAATTGTAAAGGTGTAAACTTTTGACTATAAAACAAAGACATTGATATGATTTTGATTTTTATTGAATGCCGTTATGTGAACGTATTTGCAATGAGAAGTCAAAAATGATTCGTTCTGTCAATTGAAAATGTTTTTACAAAACTACCAATAATGACAAACTATGAACACGAAAGAAAAAATGAACACTCTGACCTATCTTACGTAATAAACAAAATTAACAAAGTAAAAAAAATAATTCAACAGTTGACAAAAAATGACAGAAAGATCGTGCACGACGGCTTTAAAAACTATTTCAAGAAAAAAAATACAGGGAATTTCAGTTCGGAGTCGTTTTTTAACGACATCGATGCCCTGGTACCAACATATCGACTTTGTAAAGGAAAAAGGACGTAACCCAAACATATCAAATTTTACAGGAGGCGCAAAAAACGTGTTTTGATGATTTTGATGCCATATGCAAATTATGAATTATACACAACTTCAAAGTGCTCGGAGACTTCTGAACTAGTGTTTAATTGACATAACCTAATATTAATTTTAGAAATCGTCTAGGTTTATCCATTATTTCAGTCTTTCTTAATGGTTTTAACATTTTAACAAGGTTATCTTTTTCAAACATTAAAGTTAAATTTAGATATTAATTCGTCATTTGCAGCTTGCATCCTTTTGATAGAACGTGTATCAAGTTTGATACATTGTGATTTTAGAAAAAAAACTGTGGTTTACGTCCTTTTTCCTTTACAAGAATTTTTACGGTCAATTGCTCATTGACGATGTTTAAACGTTTTTTTTTATGAATATAAGTTTCGAAAAACTCTTTTCTCAGTTATTGACTTACAATAAATTCACATGAGAAATGCAAAAATATGTTAACTTACAATGAGAACTGTATTGCTTTTAACTTGCTAAATATTTCAGTGATTTTGTTAATTTGCAATCGACTATTGGTTTCACATATTGAGATGTTTGCATATATTCGCATCTTATTTACCCTGCTCCCGCTACAACTTGACAATTACTCAGGTAGGCCTTCGCAAGTAATAATCCTAAAAACTCATGACTCTTGCATTATTTTAGAATGAAAAGCTCAAATGTTTAATCTGGATTCGTTGCAAATAACGATAAAACATTCAACAGCTAAAAAAATAGCACGCCAAGAAAAAGTATCGATTACTTGTAGTTTCTTTGGTCAGACTGTCGCAGCGGTATCAGAGTAAATAAATTTGAAGTTCGGTACCATCTGTAGCTAGTAAAATTAAATGTCTTTGAAAACTAACCAAAAAGCTAACCTCTTAACAAAAAGTTGATAACTCACCTTTGAGAAGTCACTCGTCATAGATTGCACAATGCAAATATGTTTCAGTTGGAGCTTAAAATCTTCATTGAAAGGAAATTATGAATAAAGTGTATTTAAAAGATAGAAATTCAATATATTTTTTTAATTATTTTATAAATTTATTAAGCTATTAAAAAAACATTTAAAACACAAAGTTGAGAGTATTATTTGAGGTAATCATTATTGAAAAAGAAGGACACATTAAGTCGTCGAGAAAGTACTAACCTGTAATCAGAATTCAGAGCTCTACATATTCAACTCTTTCATCTATTTGTGATTAATTTGATATAAAAAAGATTTTTTTTTAATGTATAATTTTTAAGATGAATAAAATACAAATTTGTAGCAACATAAATCACTTAGTTACAAATAAAATTTGTTTCACATTATCTCTCGCGGCTCGGAGACTAGAAAAATACTTCTCATCCGATGGGGGTCATTTAGGGACCCCAGTGGATTCCTCATTATTGGCCTTATTCTTATGAATTTCAAAACAATAAATAGTCTAAAGGCTTTAAAATATCTCTCTGCATCATTCTTCATACATTTTTTTTATAAAAATCCGTAGTTTTTTAATAAATAATCATATTTTAAGTTGCGCGTAAAAAGGACGTCATCCAGCACACATTTGAATTGCAACTGACGTGCTTAGCCCAGATATCTTACGAACGATCGCTTATTGTGTTATCGCGTATTTATATAAACTACAAAATGTCCAAAAAACTATGATACAAGAATACCTTAATTATAAACATTGTATCACCCATATTAAAATAGATATTTAAGAATTTTTGAAATTCATAAGAATAAGGCCAATAATGAGGAAACCAGTGGGGTCCCTAAACGACCCCCATCGGCAGAGAAGTATTTTTCTAGTCTCCGAGCCGCGAGAGTTAATAAAATAAGATTCCGTTATAGATTTAAGACCATATTGATCACCGTCAAATGTCGTTTTGCCAGTTTGCGAAGAGTTGTGAATATAAAAGGTACGAGTAATTTCCTTTTCATTTAAAATCGTTTTCTATCAGGATCCTTAAGGAAATCGCGGTTAGCAGATTCGAAATCACACTGTTGCGAAGGTGTCGCACCATTTTTGGAATTCATACTCTTTTTACGAGAATCGAATTGAGGACAAAGATTCTCATCTTTGTTTTGTTTCATATTCAATATAGTTTTGTGGTTAACATATTTATGTATAGAAAGTAAATCAAACGATATAAACAATTTCATACAAATAGAGCAAACGTATTTTCTGTCATTGAACGTTTTTTTTTCTAGATTTTTTACAACCAGGACAGGTCGTTGCTCTATACCTTCATTTTTGACATCGTTTTCATCGCTTTCAATGTCAACGAAGGTAACTGGTGATGTCTTCGGTAAGTAATTTACTAATGGACGCATTGGAGAGGCTGAGTTTTGGTGAGCGGTTATCTGAAAAAAGTTAATATATAAAATTTAAAATAACTTTGATTATAACACGTATTATGCGACTAAATGTAACACATGTTTCGCCTCCTTCAGAGGCATCCTCAGACTTACTATCGCAAAATTTGCTATAGTAATGAAGCAAGATTGATTCTAACATTAAAATTATGAAATTACAAAATGGAGTTTGGGTTTTTTTTTCATTTTTAGGGAAGCAAGGAGGGGGGTAATATAATCGAAATAAAGCATACAAATAATGACACTAATGAGCTGCAATCAATCATATTGGGATTTTTCCCTTTGTAGAGAAGCAAGGATATAATAATATAATATAGCAGATATAATCATACTATAAATGACGTTCAACAATTGAATTTGAATAATAATTCATATATATATATACGTTATAATAATTACGAAGTTCTTTGATGTTGAACCATGTTACCTGATTTTTGAGTTCATATGCAAAAGAAGTAGATTCTTCGCCATTTTCTAAAACTTTGCAGTTCATCGCACAGCCTCTAAGAGCGACTTCTTCTTTGATGATGGGCTGTCTGATAACGGTTTGAAATTCAGGTTTGATGAGATGAGAAGCGTCCTGTAAGAAATAATAAGCACTTAGCTGTAAGCCCGTTGACCTCAACGGGGGTGGATTTTTGTTGCATTTTTAAGTAGTCAGAAAAGTTACTGGCGTGAAAAATAAATTACAAACGTATTTATTGAATAAGCCAAAAATTAGCAAAAAATTTTGCAAACAATCATTTTTCGTAGTAGCGGAAATCGACGTCGGCGCATATATCAACAGCCCTGCAGTATTTAATTTGTAAATTATTTTATTATTGGAATAATGTTCAAGTTTGCTAACAACCATTTTTCGTAGTAGCAGAAATCGACCTCAGCGCATATATCGACAGCCATGCAGTATTTAAATTGTAAATTTTTAATTTTTGGATTAATGTTCAAGTTTGCTAACAATCATTTTTCGTAGTAGCAGAAATCGACCTCGACGCATATATCGACAGCCCTGCAGTTTTCAAATTGTAAATTTTTAATTTTTGGAATAATGTTCAAGTTTGCTAACAATCATTTTTCGTAGTAGCATAAATTGACGTCGGCGCATATATCGACAGCCCTGCAGTTTTTAAATTGTAAATTATTTAATTTTTTTGAATAATGTTTAAGTTTGCTAACAATCATTTTTCGTAGTAGCAGAAATTGACCTCGGCGCATATATCGACAGCCTTGCAGTTTTTAAAATGTAAATTATTTAATTTTTGGAATGTTCAAGTTTGCTAACAATCATTTTTCGTAGTAGCAGAAATCGACAACCCTGCAGTTTTTAAATTGTAAATTATTTAATTTTTTTGAATAATGTTCAAGTTTGCTAACAATCATTTTTCGTAGTAGCATAAATTGACTTCGGCGCATATATCGACAGCCCTGCAGTATTTAAATTGTAAATTATTCAATTTTTGAAATAATGTTCAAGTTTGCTAACAATATTTTTTCGTAGTTGCAGAAATAGACCGAAATAGAATAGAAATACATTGGAATAATGTTTAAGCCTATTTGTTATAGAATGTTATACATAATTGTACACATATTGACGTTGTGAAAAAGGAATTAACATTGCCAAACATATACCAAGCTACTGAGGACAAAAAAAATATAAAAAGCTAACCTCAAAAGTTTCCAGGGCTTCTGGTTTCACAGAAAGTAAGTTAGACCAACCGTCATCTGGTGGATGACCTTCTTCGTTGTATCCTCGACCAACTTTATCATTGTTAACATTCATTTTATTTTTAAATTCACCAGATGAAATCATTAAATAGTTTAATAATTCAAATACGTTAGTATGCATCGAGGTTTTTGCATAGACAATAATTAAAGTTGTTCTTATTGCTTATGGTGTGTGTGATTATTTTAATATTAAATTCAAACTCGTATTTTTTACCTACCTATACTTTTTACCTCACATTATTATGAAAGTTGCTGATAAATTATGCGAAATACAATCTTTTACCTTGCCATCGTATATTAATTTCTCTGAGCTTCGTTCCGCTTTGAATATTAAATTTGAAAAAGTTATACAAAATTTATTATTGAAAGTTTTTATTTTGTCATCATTGTATATAAGTGCTTTGCTTCAATTATAATAATTATTATATTTTTCAATAAAAACATATGAGTTAATTGAAATTGGCGATTGATTATTTCGCTTTTAAATCTTGAGTCATTATTTTATTGATTTTGACAAGAAATTTGAACAAGTCATAAAAGTGTTTATTTGAATTGAATAAGTGTAATACGTTGTTATTGCTCCATACGACAACAATATATATGTTTTACTATTCCGGTTCTTAGCTCAAGAAATGCGACCCCGATACCCACATTTTCTTAAATATCTATTTTAATATGGGTGATACAATGTTTATAAATAAGGTATTCTTATATCACAGTTTTTTGGACCTTCTAAAATGATTCGTTCCGTCAATTGAAAATGGAAACGACCAAAAACAACAAAAAAAAATACAATTTTACTTATCAAACAATAATAACATGGTAAAGAAAAATGCAACTGTTGAAAAAAATTACAGTAAAACCGTGCACAACGACTTACTTAAAGGCAGTACGATAATTCATTTCTAGACATTTATAGTTCAGGTATAAAAAGTATATAAACAGGCAATTTAATAAAACTCTCATAACCGGTAACAAATTTCAACTAGCATTATATATAAATAATCATAAATACCATAAACAATAAAAGTACGTCACCTTATTGTCTATTGGGACAGCCCGAACACTAATGGCGTCCAATTGTTCAATAGATTCATCCAGTGTATTTAGCAAAAATGGAAGTTAAGAACGAGCCAGTCGATCACGAATACAACGAAGAAGGTCATCCATCAGACGACGGTTGGTATCAAGTACCAATTGTGCGACCGGAAGCCCTGGATACTTTTGAGGTTATCTTTCAGTCGATTTTTGTTCATAGTAGTTACGTACATATGCCTAATAGTGTTAATTCTTTTTCTGCTCCGTTAATCTAAATGATAGTATCCATATTTCTTTTACCATATAGGAAATGGCCACATTGTCGTTTACGCAAATTACGTAATATAAGTACCGTATTTCAGAATTGTTCTATGAATCGTTCGTTTATATATGAGGAAATAACTTTTTGATAACATATGGCGACTCTTTCAGACAGATATTTGAATGATATTTCGCTTGAATAGTCGTATCCTGTCTTCCATTTTTCATAATTTTGCATTATTTGTAGTGTCCTCGTTCTTTACGCTTATAAATGCACAAGATAATTATCCCTTATTACAACATCGCCTATATTTGTGGCTTCCTGAGACACTCTTAATGAAGAATCTCGTATTTGCTTAATGGCATTGGTAAAACTTTGTATGTTTTGTTTTTATTGAAAATGCATCATAACACAAAAATCCAAAAACAATTCTCTATATATTAATAGTCGATAAAATAATCACTTTTAACAAATAATCACAAACCACAATTGTGTCCGTAATGATGTACTCGGGTACCTTTTTCTTCTTTTACGAAAAATGATTGTTAGCAAACTTGAACATTATTCCAAAGATTTAATAATTTACAATATAAAAACTGAAGGGCTGTCGATATATGCGCCGAAGTCAATTTATGCTACTACGAAAAATGATTGTTAGCAAACTTGAACATTATTCAAAAAAATTAAATAATTTCCAAATTAAATACTGCAGGGCTGTCGATTTCTGCTACTACGAAAAATGATTGTTAGCAAACTTGAACATTATTCAAAAAAAAAAAAAATACAATTTAAAAACTGCAGGGCTGCCGATATATGCGATGAGGTCGATTTCTGCTTATATGAAAAATGATTGTTAGCAAACTTGAACATTATTACAAAGATTTAATAATTTACGAAATTTCTAGCTACTACGAAAAATGGTTGTTAGCAAACTTAAACATTATTCCATAAATTCAATAATTTACGAAATTTCTGCTACTACGAATAGTAGTTGTTAGCAAACTTAAACATTATTCCTTAAATTCAATATTTACCAAAATTTCTACTACTACGAAAAATAGTTATCAGCAAACTTAAACATTATTCCAAAAATTAAGTAATTTTAAATTAAAATACTTCAGGGATGTCGATGTAAACACCAAGGTCGATTTATGCTACTTCGAAAAATGATTGTTAGCAAACTTAAACATTATTCCAAAAATTGAATAATTTACAATTTAAATACTACAGGGCAGGGCAGTCGATACATGCCCCGAGATATATTTATTTTATTTTTAGAATTTCTGGCTTATTCAATAAATTTTCTGACTACTTAAAAATGCAAGAAAAATCACCTCGTTGAGGTCAACGGGCTTACAGCTAGTCTTAGTTAAATTGATTATTATTTTAGGGCGCTTCCCATCGTATCAAATCTGAATTTCAAACCGATATCAGACAGCCCATCTTCAAAGAGGAAGTCGCTCCAAGAGAATCTACGGTAAACTGCAGAGATTTAGAAAATAACGAGGAATCGACTAGTTTTTCATCCGATTTCAAAAAGCAGGTAAAGTGATAAAACATCGTCAAGTAAACAAGGTTAAACGTCATAGTTAAAATATTTTTCAAATGTTTTTACATGATTGTATGTCTCGAACCTCTTGAAGCCCAAAAAATTGACATATTCTCAAGTGTGCTTCGGACGATGATGATGATAAAGCCCAAAATTATCTTAAATATCTATTTTACTATGGGTGATACAATGCTTATAATTAAGGTATTCTTATATTATAGTTTTTTAGACCTTTTGTAGAAGAAAATAAAATATTCGATCGCTAGTTCCGCCTCTATTAAATAAAACAGGAAATAAAAAAATATTTTAAAGCCCTTAGACTATTCTTTTTTTTGAAATAAGAATCAGGAACCTTATAAATTGAATGGAAAAACAAATACAATAGTGCAACGAGTTTACTTTAGAATTATATTATTTATGAACCGAAATAAATTTGTTAACTTATTTGTACTGCTGTGTCTATTTTTGGTTTCAGTTTCAAACTACCAGCGTCAACCCTACGGCTCACACTGAATTACCATCGATGAATCTGCCTTGGGATCAATCACAAGCAAAAGCTCATATACATGAACAAAACATAATAACGGAAATATTGCAGCGGAAAATGGTCGCCATTATTATAGTAGAAAATGCTGTGTTTAATGAACAAAATTTCGTGTGTCGTATTTGTGATAATATATTCCCATCGTCGAACATACTGAAGCAGCACGCCATTAGGCATTCTACATTAAACTTTGATGGGGAAAATAGGTTTGTTAGCTTTTCATTATTAAATTACAAATGGTGCCGTAGCTACAATGAAATCTCTTTTTTACCCCGTAGCCATGCCATAATATGTATTTGATCGTTAAAGTTTATCACAAAAGGGAAAACTAGGGGATGAAATTTATCTTTTTGTTTTTGTTTTCATGTAACAATTAAGTAAGAAGCTTAAAACGGAAATCAAAATAGAACCAGAGCACGAATTACTGTCATCCTCTTATCAGGATTCTATTGGTTGCGATATTCATCAAAATAATATGAATGACATTTGCAATGATGAGGATCATTCAATTGACATCAAACACGAGCCACTTGAAGTCCACCCTAAAATAATTGAACAAGAAACACATCACCAGTCGAAAAAGGTATTTCTATCTTCTGGCATAAGAAGTAGATTGTCAGGGTTGTATTTTAAAAAATAACGATATTTATTTTTAGACAAGTAATTAAAAAAATATTAATAAGTCACCAAGCGTGCAAATATCATATACATATATGAGAACAGCAATAATAGTTCAGTGCTTTTTAATTTTTCGTACCTCGCCATCAATTTCGAGGCCCTTTTTCATACAATTCAGTGATTTACCTTTACCTCACATGGCTTGCTATCCTAATCTTTTTAAAATGGCTTGATATTTATTGTTATCATTTTTAAATTTAAAAATCGATTTTTTTATTCAGTATTTGTTCTGATTTATTTACATTAAATAAATAGTCGTATAAAAATGTTGATTTGTGACAATGGTATTTTGAGCAACATATCTATTAATAAAAAGTGTATTGAGAGCATCGAATCAGATGTGATTTAAAATATTGTTTTGATTACAGACATTACTGTCATTATTGCTTAACTTTCGTTTCCTTTGTCTTAACTTCGTTTATAATGACTAAACAACTAGAAAAACTAAATTAAGACAGTTAAAATCATAACATTATACAATGATGACAAACCATTTGTCTTAGCTCTGCTCTGGTTAATAATAATAGTTAGTAGTAAGACCGATGCGTTTTTTAATCTGCCCTCTGTTTTTTCGTTACAGTCAAATATTAAACTACATTCTCGAAAAAAGACTTTCAATTGTGACAAATGCAGTTATAAAACTGTCTATTCCAGTTTATTAAAAACGCATAAAATGTCACACACTGGAGAAAAGCCTTTCGAATGTGACCAATGCAGTTATAAAACTGCTGTGGCTGGTAACTTCAAAACGCATAAAATGTCACACACTGGAGAAAGGCCTTTTAAATGTGACCAATGCAGTTATAAAACAACATGGTCTAGTAATTTAAAAACTCATAAAATGTTACACTCTGGAGAAAAGCCTTTCAAATGTGACCAATGCACTTTTAAATCAGCCGATTCTGGTAGATTAAAAAGGCATAAAATGTCACACACTGGAGAAAAGCCGTTCAAATGTGACCAATGCAATTATAAAACAAATCGTTCTAGCTATTTAAAAACTCATAAAATGTCACACACTGGAGAAAACCCTTTCAAATGTGACCTATGCAGTTATAATACTGCTATCGCTGCTAACTTCAAAATTCATAAAATGTCACATGCTAAAGAAAAACCTTTCGAATGTGACCAATGCAGTTATAGAACTGCTGTGTCTAGTAACTTAAAAAAACATAAAATGTTACACACTGGAGAAAAGCCTTTCAAATGTGACAAATGCATATATACATCTGTTCAGTCTTATCAATTGAAAAAGCATAAAATGTCACACACTGGAGAAAAACCTTTCGAATGTGACCAATGCAGTTATAGAACCGCTGTGTCTTATCACTTGAAAAGACATAAAATGTCACACAGTGGAGAAAAGCCTTTCAAATGTGACAAATGCAAATATACAACTGCTCATTCTGATAACTTAAAAAAGCATGTAATGTCACACACTAAAGAAAAGCCTTTTAATTGTGACCAGTGCAGTTATAAAACAACTCGGCTTAGTGCTTTAAAAACGCATACAATGTCACACACTGGAGAAAAGCCTTTTAATTGTGACAAATGCAGTTTTAGAACTGCTCATTCTTGTAACTTAAGAAAGCATAAAAAGTCACACACTGGAGAAAAGGCTTTCAAAGATATTGATCTGAACTCCTAGTTTGGTATTTAGTCCATATTGTTTTGTCTCACGATAACACGTGCGAGTACAGTCGGTTTGCCAGTGGCTTATCTTATAAATTATGTTTTATTATCTCTGGTCAGTTAACACTGATCGCTTGGAGTAAAAGTATTATAGTCTATGACACACAATGTAACTACGTATTGAAGGGCGCAGCTAATCGTTATTGATAGACTAATTTTTAGCATTTTATTAATCGTTTTAAGTTTTCTAACAGAGCTGCTTTGTTATTAGCAGCATTTAGGTAATATTTAGATAAAAACACAGTAGCTTTTTATGTTGTGACACGTATACTAACAAAAGTCACTCTAGAAAATTTCAGTTTTAATACTTATAGACAATAGTTTTAAGATATATTCTGCAGTAAATAAATATAACTTTTTTTTTTATTATTTCAATTTTTTTTTTTCAAATTTTTGACTTTTTCATGTTTGGGTTATTCCGGTAAATTTAATTACTGTTTTATAAGTTTGTATTATCTTAAGTATTTTTTTTTATTATTTCACCATGTCCACTCCCAATGTGGAGCATATGGACTCCTAATGTTGTTTATCTCAACAGAAGTGTTTCTTCGAAAACTGTTGCTCAACCTCTCATTTTTCCAAAGAGAGTAGTGAATAGAAGAAAAGGGCTAGGACAGGACTAGTAGTTAGCTTATCGTCGATACGCCCCGTTCAAAGAATAGGATGGGTTGGAGGGGGAAATTCAAGACATCGCATTCATCCATGCCTTTGAACAGAAATTCATTAATCGATTGAAAAATCTATTTAGTAAACTGCCCGTACCGGGATTCGAACCCGTGACCTCTGTTGCGGTAGCCAACAACGTTGACCACTCGACCACACAGGCGGTGAAATGGTGCGAAAAAAACAATTTTATTTGATTTTTTTAAATCTTCTAAAAACAATCTTAACTTCAAAAAAAAACAAATAAAAAACATGCTGTACAATAAAAAGCAATGAAATTAAGTCAATAATAAATAAACAATATATATATATATTTTATTATCATTTTTGTTCTTATTGGCATAGCCCACGAGGTGAATCAATTCATATTTATCAATGTCCTCTATTCCCTGCAATCCTCTATTCCTTAATCAGACGATGACCTCCAGCCTGAGGCGAAGGAAAGGTCCTGCCACTTGGGGTGACCTCGTCATTTACCGTCGTCAATACTTCCTCTATTGCTTTTTTTAATAACTTTTTTTTAGTGACAAGATGGCTACTGTTTTCACGTTTAACTCTCGCGGCTCGGAGACTAGAAAAATACTTCTCTGCCGATGGGGGTCGTTTAGGAACCCCAGTGGTTTCCTCATTATTGGCCTTATTCTTATGAATTAAAAAAAATATATATTTGCATATTCCTCATACATTTTTTTATAAAAATCCGTGTTTTTTTTTAATAAATCATATTTTAAGTTACGCGTAAAAAATACGTCATTTCAGTGCAAATATAAATTTTCTACTAACGCGTTCAGCTTAGTTATCTTACGAACGATCGCTGATAAGCGAGCGCTTATCTCTTATCTTATCGTATTTTTTTCTTCTACAAAAAGTCCAAAAAACTATGATATAAGAATACCTTAATTATAAACATTGCATCACTCATATTAAAATAGATATTTAAGAAATTGTGGGTATTGGGGTCGCATTTCTTGAGCTTAGAACCGTTAAAAAGTTAAAAGTAGTTTGTCTAACAAAAAAACGTATGTTTTTATCACGAATATATATATATACAGTACACTCTCGATTATCCGGGCTAATGCTGAGGATGATGGTCACGGATAATTGAAAAACACGGATAATCAAATTTTATGAGTATTAAAAGTTGATCGAATTATTTTCATAAATTGATTATTATGAAGAACATATCTTAGAAACAGAGTCTACCCTTAAAATTATTATTTATAGACAGAAACACGACTCATCCTATCTCTTCTGAACAATTATACATAAAGAAATATCTCATTCTTTAAAAACACACTTTTGCAGCTAATTTCAATGCGAGTTTGTTTCAAAATAAGACACTAATATTGCCACTGCTAATATGATAGTTTTTGCAAAGGCTGATCGCTGTGCATATCAAATGGTTTCTCGACAGAATGCGATAGTTTATGTCTATTTAAGTTTGTCTTCCGTGCAGATTCATAATCACATTCGAATGGTGTCTCGCCACAATAGCTGATGGGTTTTTAAAACTGACGTCCATGCAGATTTATAATCAAATTGATGACATTCGAATGGTTTGTCGCCAGTGTGTGATAAATTATGGGATGTCAAACAAGACATCCATGCAGATTTGTTATCATATTAGTCACAACGAAATGGTATATCGCCAGTATGCGATATATTCAAAAGACACAATTGGTTGAAAAAAATTCAGGGTTAGTGAGGTAAACACAAACACATCGCTAAATTCATTCTTTTTTTTTCAAATAACGCGCATATTCAAGATCGCAATTCATCAATGCGTCCTATAATCGTAAAAGATTATTTTTTTAACCATGTCCGCTCCCAATGTGGAGAATATGTACTCCTAATGAAGTTTATCTCAAAAGAAGTGTTTCTACGAGAACTGCTTATTACTCAGTTGCTCAACCTGTCTTTTTCCAAAGAGAGTAAGGATAGAAGGATAGAACTAGGACAGAAATAGTGCTAAGCTAATCGCTCTCGATACGCCCCGTTCATAGGATAGGATGGGTGGGAGAGGGGAATTCAATACATCCATGCCTTCGAACAGAAATTCATAAATCGATTGAAAACTCAATTTATTAAATTGTCCGCACCGGGATTTGAACCCGTGCCCTCCGAAACCGACGCCAACAACGCTGACCACTTGGCCACACAGGCGGCTAATAGAATAGAATCAATCAAATTAAATTTGAATTAAAAAATATTTATTTAAAAGCACAAATAATCCGCAAACCGGATAATCGAGAGTACACTGTACATACAATTGATATTGAATTTGAATCGTTCAAATTATGTAAATTTTCACAGATTTTGTCACTAACGACCCGGGTTTGGCCTTTCAGCGTCTTCATTCGTTCAAGTGCACGGATGAACTTGAACTGACGCTTAGTAAACGAATGTTTCGTGTTTATATAATAAATAAATGTATCACTGAGTCTAAAGCCATTGTTGGCGAAAAAGATAAGCTCATGGGAATGCCCAAAGATTTGAGTAGAGAGTGGTTTTAAGAATTATATTTATTTAATTGTCGGAAAAGGTTTTATGACTATATTTATATAGGGTACAGCAGTGGAGATCCCGGCATATTTAATATTTCATTTAAAATCGGAAGGCGATGCAGTTGTACTATGTTTATTTCCAAAATTTGCTGGTAAAAAAGCTTTTCGAAACACTAAATCCATAGTTAATAAATTGAATGTAGCTTAAAATCTATATATATAAAACAAAGTCGGGTTATTTACACCACGTATATCTCGAGAATTACTCCAAGGATTTCAATGATCTTTGCTTTATAAAATTCCTTTTTGCCTAGAATAGCAGAATAAGCATTAAAAAATCGGAAAAATATCACGGAAAATAAATTATAAAGAAAATAAATATCTTCATACAGAATAAAATTTTCAAATGACGAATAGCTTCATCAAACGATAAAATGTCGTAAGCTGGTTTCAGAAAAATCCACCAGATCGCACTGTTTTCTATATTTGTTTGTTTTTGCTTCTTTGGCGTACTACTGACTTATAAAAAAATTTGAATTTAGAATATGGATTAGAATAAAAGAAATCGATGATATGAAATTAAAACGAAAGAAAATCGGATAATATTGAAATAACGTTATATTTATAATTAGGTATATAAATTTTTGACAACAATATTTTGCACGAACGTTGTTTTACTCTGAGATGACACGTTATTACACTTGGAACGCTATATCGAAGAAATTTTAACGTCAAAAGCAAAGCGTTGCGGTTCCTGATCACCCGAATGACTATTGATGCTCTTGGTCGCATTTACACAGTTCATCCGAAAAATGACGAATGTTTCTACTTGCATGTCAAGAGCTCAATTTGCTTGAAAATTATACTTATTGGGACATGCCAATCACTGAAGAAATTGTTTCTGAATCTCCATGTCAGATACGCACATTATTTTCTATCATTATTTTGACATGCTTCACATCGAATCCATGTGAGCTCTGGAACAAGTTCAAGGATGACATTTTACATCGAATTCGTGTCAGTTCAAGGAATCCCGATCTCGAGGTGAATGAAGAGATAAATAACCAGGCTTTGATTTAGATCTAAGACATGTGTTACCTCATGTGAGGCATTTTGTTAATCAAGTTAGGAATGCCAACTTTAAACTAAATCGAAACTAAATCTTCAATATCCATTTAAAAAAAAAACTTTTAGGAATTTATGTCTCATGTTCATCACCGTCGCTAAAATATATACTGAAATGTGAAAAGACGAATGAAAGTACATAAAATCAGAAGGTATGTAAAAAAAAATCAGTATACTTTTCATGTATATTATATTGTTATAGAATACTATCAAATCATTATTTTATTTTTGATCCCCATATACAGTCAATCCTGTTTTTATGTAGTTTTTTTATGCGATTTCGAAGTAATGCGGTTTTTTAGAAATGCATTTTTTTAGATGTACCATATTTTACGATATAACTTGGCGAAGAAAGGTTTGATACCTTTAGCGAAAATTATATCGACGAATTACTTACAGATAAAGCTATAAGTGACGAAGATGTCAATAATTTAAATTTAATTATTGACAAAAAACCAGAAAACAATGACGAACTAAAAGAAATTCCAGTTTCTTCACTGCAAAAATAATTGAAGAAGGTATCCAACTTTTCAGTAAATTAGAAGATCATTTCTTTCTAAATGATTCAAATTCTGATCGCGCATTCAAGTTTCAACGATAACTTTAAAATATATATATATGGGTATAACAAACTGCATAAACAATTAATTATCGAAAAAGAAAATCTGAACAAACTCTGATCACTAATTTCATTGTTAGAAAACAGCCATAGTTTTATGAAATTGATGCGCATACTATTTCTTCCGAAAAAGAGTGATTTAGAACCACATGCTTTAAAACACACATAGAATTTTCATACAGTGATTATGTTTTAATATTTTTACGCCGTGGTTTTCCCCTTATTTTCATATACTTTGCGATTTAGTGTATATTTTAACTCGCTGTTTCAAAGTTATGCGGATTTTACAATTTAAGTAACGCACCCCAATTTTTGTATGGAAGTCAAGTTTTTTTATGCGATTTTTTTTTGCGATATTTCGTGGAACGCATCTACCGCATAAAAACAGGATTGACTGTATAACTGTTGGTATGTGTGGAACATTAAACAAAAAAATAATTTTTTTTTTTCTAATGAAAGATAATCTCATAAATATAATATTGAAGATTTAGAAAATGTTGCGTTCTTTGTTATAATGAGAATTTATATCATTTGGTAATATAAAAAATATGAAAATTTAGAATGAACTTTCGTAAAATTATAAAAAAGTATTATTTGAATAATTTTGAAAAGATCCCTGTCATTATGTTGGTGACATGCATAGAGAACAAATTTATCCTTTTTTATTTAGTCTTTGTTTGACAGTTACTGTCAAACAAAAGTAGTCGTTTGTCAACATTGTGAAGATGTAATTGTATTATTTAAAATACAGTGAAATAAAGAGGTATTAGCTATGCCAAGTATTTCTAAACCAATCAGTAAGAGTGCTCGGAATGGTTTTCTAAGAGTCTTTCAGTTCTGTGAACATGAAAAATCTGCAAAAAAAAATAATAATTCCCTTCGGGTCGACATTTCGAATCATTTCGAACTGTCAATGGCGTCGTATGCCTAACATTTCGTGCCGCATGTCAATAGCTCAATTTGCTTGAAAACTAAACTCATTGGGACATGACAATCGCTGAAGCAATTGTTTCTGCGTCTCCAAGTCAGATACGCACATTATTTGCTATCATTTTTTTGACACGCTTCCCATCGAATCCACGTGAATTGTGGAAAAAGTACAAGGATGACATGTCCGAAGACACTTTACACCGAATTCGCGTCAGTTCAGGGAATCCCGATCTCGAGGTAAATGAGGAGATACATAACCAGGCGTTGCTTTTGATCGAAGATATGTGTTACCTCATGCGCTGCATGATGCGTCGCCAGATCGAGGAATGAACGACGCTTTCAATCGAGAATCGGAACGTAAACGTGAATATGATCGAGATGCATTGAACCAATCACTTCGAACGAATGTACCACTGTTGAACCCCCAACAGAAAGTGTACGATACTTTAATGAAGGCAATTGATGAGGGAAATGGTGGCTTATTTTTCCTCCGCATTGGAAGCACTCAACCGAACTATGAAAGATCAGCGCAATGACTCAAAATGTTTTGGAGGCGCAATGATTCTACTATCTGGCGATTTTCGCCAAACACTACCAGTTATTCCAAGATCGACCGCTGCCGATGAAATAAACGCTTGACTTAAAACATCGACTCTGTGGCGCTATGTTAAGAAACTTCAGCTAACGACAAACATGCGAGTTGCATTTCTAAACGACCATCTGCCGCAGATTTCTCCAAGCATTTGCTGACTATCTGTAACGGCCGTGTTCCTGTCGACGAATCGAATGGATTGATTTCGTTTTTGCCGAATTTTTGAAATTTCGTCTCATCATTGCTAATCACAAACATCATAATTGGTTGAGTGAACGAGCAATTCTTGCAGCAAATAACAAAGATGTGGATCATTTCAACTTCACAATTCAAAATCAAATCGTTGGTCCACTGCATTCCTTTAAATCTATCGACTGTGCCACGTGAATAACATCATTTCAATGTAATTAAAATACTTTTCATTTTTAATTTTGCACATTTATTGAACTTAATTCATTTTGAGTATTCATTCAAACTGAATTTAACTCATCCAATAAATTAACACAACATTTATTGATTCTGAGGCGGTACGAAGTTTGTCGGGCCAGCTAGTTATATCATATTTTTTGGGGAAAATATGATTATTTATTAAAAAACCACGGATTTTAATAAAAAAAAAATGTATTAGGAATGATGCAGAGAGATATTTAAAAGCCCTTGGACTATTTTTTTTTTTGAAATTCATAATTAATATAATATAATAAGGAAACCAATAATAAGGAAACCACTGTTGTCCCCAAACGACCCTCATCGGCACAGAAGAATTTTTCTAGTTTCCGAGCCGCGAGGGTTAATTGCTTAACTTGTTAATGACAGATGACAAAGAAAAGCACAAACTTTTGATGCGGCACTGGCTTCAACCTGAGTTTCGGATGCCTCAAGAATGCCTGCATTCTGCTTGACTCTTTTACAAACCGGATGCGTTCACGGCTACTGATGACGATGTGCGATAACACACACCCATTGTCTATGAAATTGATTTTTTTAATTAAAAGTAGAAAATCAACCATTTAATGGCTTGATATACAAATTAACATAGATGCTTGGTTTGTATTAAGTGAATCGAAAAAGTAATTTATAAACGTCGTTTATAAATTACTTTTTATAACGTATTTTTGAGACAATCTGTGAAGCTCCAAGAAGCAATTGATTACTTTTTAGACATGAACTAGTTTCTCCCGTTTTCAATTAAGGCTTTTTTTAATCGACAAAGGGATTTTACTATTTGTCAGTTATAACTGTCATTCTGTTAAATCATTGAACAATTGATAAATTCACGTTTTTCCAGTGCTCATGACCGGCATAGGTTTCCATTGTGAATATTTTTTCACATCTGATCCTTAGGTCTAATTCTTTTCTGTACGATTATATTATGTTCTGACATGTCGTAATGTTTGTCTTTAAAATAAAGTTATATGCAATATTAAATGTATTTATGAGATACGATTCAAATTTTTATTATGTTATAAGTTTAGTAGTAAACTTTCGAAAACTGAAAATATACACATTACCTATTTATCTTATTAGTATTCTACGTAGCAAATAATATTAAACATATATTATTGAGTCTGTAGTTTTGATTTGACATGTCATACTAATGAATTAAGTAAAAAAATACAACATTTTTTCAAGTAGGACACGGTTATTTACACAAAAAAAAGCAAAGAAGAAAAACAACGCCATGACTTAGAATTTATTTTAGCGGATTTGATGATAGCACAATTCACACATTATTCATGAATTATTTATGCGATATAAATTTCAGAAGGAAAATATCACCATTTGTTTAACATCCATCGATTCATTTGTCTATGAACAGATGAGCAAAATATTTATAATTATTGTCTATGAGAACACCATCTCATATAAAGCTTGTGCATTGATTTCTATTCTCTGCATCACAATTGTTTGGAAATGGATATCAAAATAGAACCAGACGATGAATTACTGTCAATTGATTCAACTGAGAACGCTCAAAACAGCGATAGTCGACAAAACAATGATACTCCTATCTTGAATGAGGAAGACTCGATTGACATCAAGGTCGAGTCGCTCTCAGAGCAAGAAGGAATTGTTGACGAAGCAGACCATCAAGAGATTTATAAGGTAACCTTAAGTCACTCTGTAGTCTAAAAAATATCATAAATACATTGTCATGGTTCCAACGTTGTTAACACGTGCAACATTTATTTGAGGTTATGTCCGTTGATATTTTTTAAAATAGTATATCAGTAAGACAAAGTCGCTAAGCACTTTGGTACTGTATGCAATTAAGGCAGTTTTTGCTACTAGCTTCTTTGTGAAAATAAAAAAATATATATTACCCGAGATATAAACATTTCGTTCAAAAATCAGAAATATTTCCAGATCAACTTTAAGCGCTTTTGCTTCCGCAGTAAACTTCAATTTCTATGCTATTGTAACTCAATGTCCAGCTAAAATAACGAATTGAATGTCTTTGACGGCCACTTTACTCCATATTTCCGATTTATTGTCCTAATAAAGATCATATGAGAGAAAAAGACAGGTGCCTTAAAAAAGCCTGCGCCACGTTCAATTTTTTTTGCTCAGTCGGGAAGCACTGTCTATATATAAAATGCAATGTGTAAGTATGGACAGTTCGAAACCTCGAAAAAGCCACACAAAACCTTTAATTGGGCCACGGGTTATGACTGGACTTGAACTTAACGATTGTCATCTATCGTGGTCTTTGGTTATTGGAATGGTCTGGAAAAAGTGAATATGTCTTTTGGATTCAATCAGTTTTTGCAGGCTTTTAATGGCGCTTTTGTTTTGTTTCAGTTTCAAACGACCCATACCAACTCTAATAATGTCATTGAACCCCTGGCGATAAGTTCGACTCAAACTGATGCATCTCCGTTGTCTGACATAAACCAAGTGCATAAAAAAGAATTTTTAATGCAGGAGATAAACGTAGTAATAAATCTCAAAAACGGTGTTTTTCACAAGCGAAACTTTGTTTGCAGGGATTGCTATGAAATATTCCCATCATCACACTTACTTAAGCAGCATGCTGCTAGCCATGCTAAATTTAAAATGGATGAGGAAAGCAAGTGAGTAAAATAAGCAATTAATTAGCTCCGCAGGTCGCTCAAAAGCGTTTCTGTGATATGATATCATTGCTGTCATTTTATGTTTGGCTCAAAATATATATTTTTTACATCAAATATAAAATGGATGTAAAAACTCACGCTATTTTTCACCTTTTAACGATGTTTTATTCATCGTGCTCATTTATTCTTTGTTTTCATACGACAATTTAGAGTTAAGCTTCAAACTTATCTCAAAATAGAACTGGAAGACGACTCAGTGTCAGCAAATACACTGGATAATCCTTATGAATGCGATCATTTTAGCAGCAATATGGATGACATCTGTAATGATGAATATTCGATCGACATCAAATTCGAAGCACTCGACACTCTTCACCAGTCTATAAAGGTAAACAAAAAAAATATTTTTAATCATTTTATTGTTGTCAAATTGTATTTCATTTCTTCTGTTTATGTTTATTTGGTTACCTTGCGCCTGACAAGTCCCTTTTGATTTGTTTAATGTTAAATATCTGTGTCATAAATTATACCAGAGACCAGTGGCGGTTCTAGGTACTGGGCTAGGTGGGCTAAGCCCGACCTGCATTTTTCACCCAAAGCTTTAGATGGCTGAATAAAAATGAACAGCAATTCGGCAGCTGAACAAAATAAATACATTTATAAGCGTAACTAACCTTTCCCAAATGAATATAATATCTTTGTTTTAATTTTCCTCTGCCAATATAAGACAATGTTACGTCTACCTACAATCATATTCTCGATTGTGTTCTGTATTACAATTTTTAACTGAGCCGGCATAAAAAAAACAATTACCCTATAAATACTTCACAGGAAAGAGGTAACGTCACATCAGCCTGGCAACACCACTCAGGGGCTATATCATTCAAGCCCATAACCACAGACGATATTTATTTACACTGGGGCGCAATCAAGCACGATTAGATTTTTTTTGTATTTGTATGTACGGAAACGTCATCAATCACAAATGATTGTGTTTCAATCTGTCAAGTTTCTGTTGATTGTTGGGGGCTAAACACAATCTGCCCATTACGCATACTTATGCATTGATACACAAAACCAATATCGTTGTATTGTATGAAAGTGCCAGGTATTGACTTTCAGTGTGACAGTTCTGTATTGCTTTTAGTAGGAACTTGTTATTTCACTTTGAAAGAGACGAATTTAAGGGTTCCGTATTCTATTATTTCTTATTTACATTAGCATTGATTTTATTATATAATAATTTATGCATTGCAGTAGTGTCGTAGTATTTGTTAATTTGCTTGTAGATTAATGTATAAGGTGAAGTGGAAATATGCTTTTCTCTAGCCCACCCAAGATTTTAGGTCAGGAACCGCCACTGCTGTTTATATAATAAATGCAAGGTGTATAGACAGTTCGAAACCTCGAAAAAGCCACACAAAACCTTTAATTGGGCCACGGGTTATGACTGGACTTGAACTTAACGATTGTCATCTTTAGTGGTCTTTGGTAATTGGAATGGTCTGGGAAAAGTGAATATATCTTTTGGATTTAATCAGTTTTTGTAGGCTTTTAATGGCGCTTTTGTTTTGTTTCAGTTTCAAACGACCCATACCAACTCTAAAGATGTCATTGAACCCCTGGCGATAAGTTCGACTCAAACTGATGCATCTCCGTTGTCTGACATAAACCAAGTGCATGAAAAAGAATTTTTAATGCAGGAAATAAACGTAGTAATAATTCTCAAAAACCGTGTTTTTCACAAGCGAAACTTTGTTTGCAGTGATTGCTACGAAATATTCCCATCATCACACTTACTTGAGCAGCATGCTGCTAGCCATGCTAAATTAAAAATGGATGAGGAAAGCAGGTGAGTAAAATAAGCAATAAGCTCCGCAGGTCGCTCAAAAGCGTTTCTGTGATATGATATCATTGCTGTCATTTTATATTTGGTGTAAAAAGATATATTTTTTACATCAAATAACAAATGGATATAAAAACTCACGTTACTTTTCACCTTTTTACGATGAACGTCTACCAAGTTAATGACAATTCAATCAATAACTCATATGTAGAAACAGTCGAGTTTTATTCATCATGCTCATTTATTCTTTGTTTTCATGCGACAATTCAGAGTTAAGCTTTAAATTAATGTCAACATAGAACTTGAAGACGACTCTCTGTCAGCAATAGGGATTCTGAAGTCTCGGGTTTTTCAAAGTCCTGGGACTCGAGACGTGATAAAGTCAAAGTCCCGGGACTTCTCGGGACTTGGGACTTTTATTTCCCCTTCAGTTAAATTATAAATTCATTAAAATTAAATATTTGTATGTATGGAATACTAAAAAGGAATGATAACGATACATGTATTGAAAAAATAACAATGAATTGGGTAAAATTATGACCGTTACTTCACAAATCACAATACAGTTGAAAAATAGTGAAAAACATTTGTAAATAAAACATCAGGTATGAACATTTAATTATAATATTTTGTAATTTGTTTTTGCTACAGTTATATTTTTTATGCGAATATAAATTGATTTAAACAAATTCCTAATAACATAAATGGAAATATCTTTCTTCTAAACGTTTTTTAATATTTTGTTTCAATTAAACTATTTTTTTTGAGCGTTTTTTACGCAGTTAACGTATATTTTCTTTCGTAGGCACTTTAAAAGGCCGTCGAAAGTATGCGTTAATTAAAATAAACACATTTATTTATTAAAAATGCAAATATTAAATTAATTCAATAATGAAATCAGAACCTCAAATCATACATAGTATGTATTATTTACACAAAAGTTAATATTTTATTTTTGCTTATCAAACTATGATTTTAAAAATAATAATGAATTTAATGACGAATCAGACAGCCGATTTCTTATTTTTGCAATAAACGTTTTTGCAACATTGTTTTTCCAAAACATTGATCTTTTTTGTATTATTTTCGAAAAACAATTAGTCCCAGCTGAACTGTTGATAATAAAACATTTATAATCCGCCTTGATTTATAACATAATTTTCTAGAAATAACTATCGGCTTCATTATTTCTTGGAATTCTGTGCGATTATCTCAAGCATCAAATTGTTGAACTTTTGAGTTAAGCGAACACGTGTCTAAGTTTTTTCTGTATTTCTGCATGTCTCTACCCATCGAAAATGGTTGTTTCGTATTACAATATATAAATAGATGTTATTTGAAACTTCTACCATTATAAATCTAAACAGCTGTTTCTTTCATAAGGTCCCTTTTATATATGCATACTTAATTTTGTTAAAACCCCGGCCTTTAATCCTTAGCCTGAATATAATGCATTTTTTCAAAAATTGATCTCGAGGATAGACACCAATGTAATTTTTTTTAAAATCAAAATTAACTTTTAAGGTCACATTAGCGATTGCTTGCATCCAATTTTATTTTGTTAGAATGGTTTTTTCAAAATTAAAATGTAAAATGTGGCTGTCTTAAGTCCCGAGACATTAAACAACAAAGTCCGGGACTTACGACAGCAAAAAAGCTTAAAAGTCCCGGGACTTTTGTCCCGGGACGTCTCGACACAGAATCCCTAGTCAGCAAATACACCAGATAATTGTTATGAATGCCATCATTTTAGCAGCAATATGGATGACATCTGTAATGATGAATATTCGATCGACATCAAATTCCAAGCACTCGACACTCTTCACCAGTCTATAAAGGTAAACAAAAAAAATATGTTGAATCATTTTATTGTTGTCAAATTGTATTTCATTTCTTCTGTTTATGTTTATTTGGTTACCTTGCGCCTGACAAGTCCCTTTTAATTTGTTTAATGTTAAATATCTGTGTCATAAATTATACCAGAGACCATATAAATTGAACGGGAAAACAAATGGGGACCGAGTTTACTGTAGAATTGTATTGTTTATAAACTTAAACAAATTTGTTAACTTATTTGTACTGCTGTATTTGATTTTTGGTTTCAGTTTCAAACTACCAGCGTCAACCCTACGGCTCACACTGAATTACCATCGATGAATCTGCCTTGGGATCAATCACAAGCAAAAGCTCATATACATGAACAAAACATAATTACTGAAATATTGCAGCAGAAAATGGTCGCCATTATTGTAGTTGAAAATGCTGTGTTTAATGAACAAAATTTCGTGTGTCGTGTTTGTGATGATATATTCCCATCGTCAAACATACTGAAGCAGCACGCCATTAGGCATTCTGCGTTAAACTTTGATGGGGAAAATAGGTTTGTTAGCTTTTCATTATTAAATTACAAATGGTGCCGTTGCTACAATGAAATCTCTTTTTTACCTCGTAGCCACGCCATAATATGTATTTGATCGTTAAAGTAAATCACAAAAGGGAAAACTGGGTGATGATATTTATCTTTTTATTTTTGTTTTCATGTAACAATTAAGTAAGAAGCTTAAAACGGAAATCAAAATAGAACCAGAGCACGAATTACTGTCATCCTCTTATCAGGATTATATTGGTTGCGATATTCATCAAAATAATACGAATGCCATTTACAATGATGATGATCATTCAATTGTCATCAAACACGAGCCACTTGAAGTCCACCCTAAAATAATTGAACAAGAAAAACATCACCAGTCGAAAAAGGTAATTCTTTTATCTGGCATAAGAAGTAGATTGTCAGGGTTGTATTTTATAAAATAAAGATATTTATTTTTAGACTTGTAATTAAAATAATATTAGTAAGTCGCCATATGTTATTAGCAAAGTTTCGAGGTTAAAACAGCAATTATAGTTCAGTGCTTTTTAATTTGTCGTTTCTTGCTATCAATTTCGAGGCCCTTTTACAGTGATATACCATCATCTCACATGCCCGATATCTTTATCTTTTAAAAATTATTGTCTAATCGAGAAAGTCGTATTATTAATTGTAGTCTATGAATCGTTCAAATAATGTGCGTTCACACAACTTTTGTCATTGACGACCCGAGTTTCGCCTTTTAGCATCTTTAGGCGCTCAGGTAAGTCCGTGCAACTGAACGCCTGAAGATGCCAAAAATCGTAACAATTTTCAATGATGACAAACCATCTATATATTAATAGTCGACAATGTCCGTCCGTCTGTAAAATGTCCCGGATTTCCCCTTCCCCTGCCTCATCACCAACCCAATCTGTGCGTTCTTTTTTCGTTACAGCCAAATGTTAAACTACATTCTCGAAAAAAGGCTTTCAAATGTGACCAATGTAATTATAAAACAACTCGGTCTAGTGATTTAAAAACGCATAAAATGTCACACACTGCAGAAAAGCCTTTCAAATGTGACCAATGCGGTTATAAAACAAAATGGTTTAGTGGTTTAAGAACGCATAAAATGTCACACACTGGAGAAAAGCCTTTCAAATGTGACCAATGCAGTTATAAAACAACATGTTCAAGAGTTTTAAAAAGGCATAAAATGTCACACACTGGAGAAAAGCCTTTTAAATGTGACCAATGCAATTATAAAACAATTCTTTCTAATAGTTTAAAAACGCATAAAATGTCACACACTGGAGAAAAGCCTTTCAAATGTGACCAATGCAGTTATAGATCAACTCGGTCTAGTAACTTAAAAACGCATAAAAGGTTACACACTGGAGAAAAGCTTTTCAAATGTGTCCAATGCAGTTATAAAACAAGATGGTCAATAGATTTAAAAACGCATAAAATGTTACACACTGGAGAAAAGCTTTTCAAATGTGTCCAATGCAGTTATAAAACAAGATGGTCAATAGATTTAAAAACGCATAAAATGTCACACACTGGAGAAAAGCCTTTCAAATGTGACCAATGCAATTATAAAACAATTCAATCTAGTAATTTAAAAACGCATAAAATGTCACACACTGGAGAAAAGCCTTTCAAATGTGACCAATGCAGTTATAGAACAACTCTGTCTAGTAACTTAAAAACGCATAAAATGTCACACACTGGAGAAAAGCCTTTCAAATGTGACCAATGCAGTTATAAAACAACATGGTCCATTGATTTAAAAAGGCATAAAATGTCTCATACTGGAGAAAAGCCTTTCAAATGTGACCAATGCAGTTATAAAACAACATGGTCAGGAGATTTAAGAACGCATAAAATGTCACACACTGGAGAAAAGCCTTTCAAATGTGACCAATGCAGTTATAAAACAACATGTTCAAGAGTTTTAAAAAGGCATAAAATGTCACACACTGGAGAAAAGCCTTTTAAATGTGACCAATGCAGTTATAGAACAACTCGGTCTAGTCAATTAAAAACGCATAAAATGTCTCATACTGGAGAAAAGCCTTTCAAATGTGACCAATGCAGTTATAAAACAACATGGTTTAGTGGTTTAAGAACGCATAAAATGTCACACACTGGAGAAAAGCCTTTTAAATGTGACCAATGCAGTTATAAAACAACATGTTCAAGAGTTTTAAAAAGGCATAAAATGTCACACACTGGAGAAAAGCCTTTCTAATGTGACCAATGCAGTTATAAAACAACATGTTCAAGAGATTTAAAAAGGCATAAAATGTCACATTGGAGAAAAGCCTTTCAAATATGACCAATGCAGTTATAAAACATCATTTTCAAGAGATTTAAAAAGGCATAAAATGACACACACCGGAGAAACGCCTTTCAAATGTGACCAATGCTGTTATAAAACAACTCGTTCCTTTGATTTAAAAAGGCATAAAATGACACACACCGGAGAAACGCCTTTCATATGTGACCAATGCAGTTATAGAACAGCCGTGTCTAATAGATTAAAAAGGCATGAAATGTCACATTTAAGACCCACAAAACAATACAAATTGGTATAAAACGTTTTAATGTGTAAAATGATGTGTTTTTTTTAAGTCTGCAGCGCATTTTGTTGACAACTGTTAGGTAAACGTTTTCATATTTTTTGGTTGCAAATAAAATGATTTTTTTCTCTTTATCTGTCTGTCACCTTACCCCGTTATTTATTTTGAATTGTTGTATTCTATTTTAAATAATTTTGTATTATGTTAATTGTTTGTTGATTGCGAATGCCTTATAAATAAACTACATGAACGAAAGTGGCTTCGTTTCTTAAGATATGCTTGTATGTCGTTGGCTATTCACCGATTTGTCTTCTTTTTCGGGTATCACATCATTTCTCATTTTGATCATTATTCTGTGGTAGTTTTTTTATCTGCTCATCACCATATATGTCAATTTGAAATGCATCCCAAAAAAGGTCGAACCGATAAAATCTTTAAAGATAACTTTACATTTATTAAAACACCCAACCGTTACAGTTACTTAAAGACAAAGGCCTAAACTAAAAAAAAATAAACCCAACAAATTCAATCAAAAGAGTTTTGAGTACCCGTTGGGTGACATCCAGTTTTTGCTCAGTTTCGGCTGTATGGCAAAATTATGAATCTCTTGTGCGTCATTTTGAAGACGCGATTAACGAACCAACAAGAGACAAAAATGATAAGTGTACAAACGAAGGCCTTTCGATATAGAAAATCCTTCGCGTTGATAGCCCTAACCAAAGCATACAGATCCTCGTCTACGGATGCATTGCCTGTCTTGGCTGGTATACTTTTGTTGGACCTGCACATTCAAGTGAGAAGCGCAACAGTAATGCTGTACAAAAGTGTTGAGTAACAGGTGGGAGAAATTCAGTTACTGCCTCCTCCTCGACCAGACCCTTACAATTCTAAAGCTCATGGAATTGCAGCGCGCAGTGTGGCGATAGAAGCTGCAATGAAAGTTTGGCAGGCTCGATGGGAGAAATCTTCAAAGGGGAGGCAAACTTTTAAATTCTTTCCGAATGTTAAATGGCGAATGGAGATAACCAAAGTCCTGACTCCTAATTTCTGGACCAGCCAATTCATAACTGGCCACGGTTACTTCGCTGCCAAGCTCTTCCAGCTTGGCCGGTTAGTAAATAGTCCTAAATGTAAATGCGGATATATGATTCAGGATGCTGATCACATCCTCTGGGAATGTCCAGATTTAAATAATGAACCGGAAAAATTGCTCAAGACGATACGACTATCTGTCGGATCTGTCGGCCCCGTCGGTCATGCCGACTTGGTTGCATCTAAGGCAAATTATAGGGCATTTAAAGAATTCTCCGCGTCTTTTGGAAAAAGAGTTGAGTTAAATAGATAAAATCTAACATTTTCAAATGCATTTATTATTAACTTTTAATTTCTGAACACTGTAGTGCATGCAACCAAGTCTCGAGGAATTTCTTCTCGGGACATTTCTGGCAAAATTTTGACACGACTACGTTGTTACGCTACGGAATACACTCTATATAAAGAGTGTGAAGCCGTAGCGGGTGGTGTTGGGTACAACGTTGAGTACCCTAGGGAATTATCATCTAAACATCTAGTACCTTCTTATTGGATCTTGGATTGATGAGTGATGCTCTCCAGGAATTCTCAGCATTAAGTTAAGATTTACAAGATCGCAATGTTACACTTTACATTCCAAATCAAAAAATAAATGCCCTGGTTCAAATTTTTGAAGAAAAAAAATATAGTTTTGGACCGTATTACAAATGTGCTGCAACTGCTGTAGGCGATCTGCGTTTTCGCGGAGAGTCACACTTCACAATAAGGTTTCGAAAAATAATCATCCTATTAACCCAAAATTATTTTTTTCCACCTTAAAAGAGTCAATAAAAAAGAGGATCCTAAACAAAGAAGATGTGGAATTTGTACTCTCAGCTCGAGTACTCTATAAAAAATATTGACCTGAAAATATTGATAGCCAGTTGACATTTGGAGAAATAGAAATTAGAAATATGTCAATCAGATTACAATTGGACGAACGAGAAATGATTCGTGGATTTCGCCAATATATTTAACTTCTTCGTTTAATTTATGCATTGATTTCTATTTCCATTTCTTCAAGTGAATGTGAAGGCGGGTTTTCACAAATGAATTTAATTATCAGCCCAATGAGTGCTTCGTTGATGACCAAAACAGTTTCGTCACTTTTGTTTATTAAACTCGTCGGACCACCTTTGATACTTTTTGATCCTTCAAAATACGTTGATCAATGGCTACTAAGAAGAAGACATTCGGCCACAGACACCAATACAAAAAAAAGAAATAGGGACCATTTACCTGACGAAAATTGGGAAAAACTGTGGAAATCATTGTAATTTGAATGTAATATTGGATAGCGTTTATAATAAATTACATATTTTTTAAATGTTATGTTACATAATGTGTGTAATGTTCACTTTAAAGTTGTTCACTGGCAATACTTAGTGGAATACATTATAATAAATATAATAAAAGATTTTCAGTACTTTTTCCACTTAAAATTTATTTGATCAGGACAGGTTTCGCTCCTCGCGAGCATTATCAACTGAGTATTATCGGTTGATAATGCTCGCGAGGAGCGAAACCGGTCCTGATCAAAAAAAAATTAAGTGGAAAAAGTACTGAAAATCTTTTATTATATTTATTGTATGTAATTTTTTTTGTTTAATTTTCATTTGAAACTTCTAAAATAAATATAAAAATATGTATATTTTGTTTTATTTTCTATGCATTATATGAAAAGCCGCTTATTAATTATATAAAAGTGATATTCGAATATATAATAAATAATATACCTTCTTAGAAAATGCTCGAAAAAAGTGCGTTCCGCCACCTTTTTTTCAAAAAAAAAGCACTGGATATACTTACATAATTAAACATTATATTAATTATTAAAGATTTCTGTTTTTTTTTTTATTCTATTTAAATACAAATTTAACTCAAATGTGAAACTGAAGACGATGTATATAACTAGCTAACTTTTTGATTTTATTTGATTTTCCATTGTGAATAAGCATATGCACTTGCTTAAATGCATGGCTCGAAGGAATCTTTTGTTGCTTGAAAAATTATTAAATTTCACAAACGGCAGTTTAACTAAATATTATTCACTTCAGTAGCGTAATAAATTAACTATTTTATATCTTTTGTTTTGACGCCATTTATATGAAGTATTGTTTTAACCTTCCAGGGGTCTACTTAAATAAAATTGGTAGTAGTTAATAGTATAAGCACGCCAAACAAAACTGCCGAGATTGGCGACTGATTCCCGTACAGTGGCGGTTCTAGGTACTGGGCTAGGTGGGCTAAGCCCGACCTGCATTTTTCACCCAAAACTTTAGATGGCTGAATAAAAATGAACAGCAATTCGGCCGCTGAACAAAATAAAAACATTTATAAGCGTAACTAACCTTTCCCAAATGAATATAATATCTATATATTAATACTCGATAATGTCCGTCCGTCTGAATGATTGTCCGCGATTTTCCCTCCCCCTCCTCCGCCCCAGCCCCGCTGTCGCCATTTTTTTATTCATACCAAATACATACTTTTTTCGTTTGTATATGGTCGCGATTTCACCTTTTCGATGACGTCAAGAAAGACGGTCCCCCTCCCCCCCATCCTGCCCCGCTGTCGTCATTAATTCATTTCTTCATTTTTCTCTGACGTCATGAGTGAATTTTTGAAATCATGACATTTTTATTTTATTATGTGTAAAAACAATTAATTTTCAAAAAATATTCTCTCAAGCTGTGGGATTCGATACCATGCCCCAATTTTCATGCGCGACGTTCGGACACCCAACACACTGCTCCACCAGTCCAGTTGATGGTTACGAAAAAAAAACTCTATTTAAAGTTTTAGTTAACTAATAATGACATCTGTGGGTGAAATCTTGCACTAAACGAATTTGACCGTTCTGCAGCGTTTTGAGAGGCTATATAAGGCTGCTCAATTATATATAATAATTTAATATATAATAATTTAATTAACTATTTATTTATATATATACGAAAAATGGTTGTTAGCAAGCTTAAACATTATTCCAAAAATTAAGTAATTTACAAGGACTATTTTTGCTACTATGAAAAATGGTTGTTAGCAAACTTAAACATTATTCCAAAAATTAAATAATTTACGAGGTCTATTTCTGCTAATAGGAAAATAATTGTTAGCAAACTTAAACATTATTCCAAAAATTAAGTAATTTACAAGGACTATTTTTGCTACTATGAAAAATGGTTGTTAGCAAACTTAAACATTATTCCAAAAATTAAGTAATTAACAAGGACTATTTTTGCTACTATGAAAAATGGTTGTTAGCAAACTTAAACATTATTCCAAAAATTAAATAATTTACGAGGTCTATTTCTGCTAATAGGAAAAATAATTGTTAGCAAACTTTAACATTATTCCAAAAATTAAGTAATTTACAAGGACTATTTTTGCTACTATGAAAAATGGTTGTTAGCAAACTTAAACATTATTCCAAAAATTAAATAATTTACGAGGTCTATTTCTGCTAATAGGAAATTAATTGTTAGCAAACTTAAACATTATTCCAAAAATTAAGTAATTTACAAGGACTATTTTTGCTACTATGAAAAATGGTTGTTAGCAAACTTAAACATTATTCCAAAAATTCAATAATTTACGAGGTCTATTTCTGCTAATACGAAAAATAATTGTTAGCAAACTTAAACATTATTCCAAAAATTAAGTAATTTACAAGGACTATTTTTGCTACTATGAAAAATGGTTGTTAGCAAACTTAAACATTATTCCAAAAATTAAATAATTTACGAGGTCTATTTCTGCTTCTACGAAAAATGGTTGTTAGCAAACTTAAATATTATTTCAAAAATTAAGTAATTTACAAGGACTTTTTTTGTTACTACGAAAAATAGTTAACAAACTTAAACATTATTCCAAAAATTCAATAACTTACGAAATTTCTGCTTTTACGAAAAATAGTTGTTGGCAAACTAGAACATGATTCCAAAAATAAATAATTTACAATTTAAATACTGCAGGGCAGGGCTGTCGATATACGCCCCCAGATATATTTCTTTTACTATCAGAATTTCTGGATTATTCATTAAATAGGTTAGTAATTTATTTTTGACGCCTGTAAATTTTCTGACTACTTAAAAATGCAACAAAAATCCCCCCGTTGAGGTCAACGGGCTTACAGCTAGTCATTGTTTTAATTTTCCTCTGTCAATATAAGACAATGTTACGTCTACCTACAATCATATTCTCGATTGTGTTTTGTATTACAATTTTAAGCTGAGTCGGTTTAAAAAAAACAATAACCCTATATATACTTCATATAGAACAGGCAACGTCACGTCAGTCTGGCAACACCAAAGACTCAAGGGCTAAATCGTTCAAGCCCATAACCACAGACAATATAATATTTCTTTACACTGGGACGCAATCAACCACGATTAGATTTTTTTTGTATTTGTATGTACGTAAACGTCATTAAACGCACACGACTGTGTTTCAAATTACCAAGTTTCTGTCATTCGTTGGGGGCTAAATTGAATCTGCCCATCACGCATAACTTATACATTGAAAAACAAATACCAATATCGTTGTATTGTATGAAAGTGACAAGTATTGACTCTCACTGACAGTTCTGTATTGCTTTTTGTACTTGTTATTTCACTTTGAAAGAGACGAATTTAAGGGTTCCGTATTATTTTATTATTTCTTAGTTACATTAGCATTGATTTTATTGTATTATAATTTATGCATTGTAGTAGTGTCGTTGTACTTGTTAATTTGCTTGTAGATTAATGTATAAGTTGAAATGGAAATATGCTTTTCTCTACCCCACCCAAGATTTTAGGTCAGGAACCGCCACTGATTCCCGTACACCTTTTATCGGTACTATACATAGTTGCATACAAAATGTGACTTGTGCATAAAAATATCTAAATACTTTTGATGGTTTCGGCGCTAACTTTGTGGAAGTTCATTTTTAATATAAACTTTAATATAAGAATTAAAGAACATATAAGATGTCTAAAAAGTAACAATTTTTCTGAGTTTGCCAATCATTTAATAGAAAATAATTATAATTTTAATCAGATTAGTAATTTAGAAATACTCCACCGAGTAAATAAAAAGGGTTTAAAGATGAATAGCTTAGAATTTTTAGAAATAAATAAAACTCTTAACAAAAAAGAAATATTATTAAATAATATTCTATATAGGAATGGTTGCTCGCCATTACTTACATTGTTTCCAATTAATAGAGTAATCACCAACCTATCTGATTGATTGCAGCTCATTAGATTAATAGTTTGTAATGTTTAACGTTAGTAGTACGATTATATTTGTTTGCTTTGTTTCGATTCTATAACCCCCCTCCTTGCTTCCCTTAAAAGGGAAAAATCCCAATCTGATTGATTGCAGCTCATTAGTATCATTATTTCTTTGCTTTATTTCGATTCTATCACCCCCCTCCTTGCTCCCTTTAAAAGGAAAAAACCCAAACTCCATTTTGTAATTTCATAATTTAAAATTTTAGAATCAGTCTTGCTTCATTACTTAAGCAAACTTTGCGATAGTTAGTCTGAAGATGCCTCTGAAAGAAGCGAAACACGTGTCACAGTTAGTTACACAATACGTAGAATAATCAATGTTATTTTAAATTTTATATTAAAAATATATACTCCATTTCAAACCCGCCGTCGTGCTGTCAGTGGAATTTTGTTTGCTGAATACATATTGTGTCGTAGTTTAGTTTCATCATTCATTCTGTTTCATCATGGACGACGAGCTTCTCCTTATTTCAACAGCTGTTTGTTTGTACGCTAAAAATAAGCGGCCCAAAAAACAATGGGTGAAAAATGGTGACGTGATCCAAAATTTCTCTCGCATGTAAGTCTCATGAGCTAGGCCTTGAGCCGTCCGATTGGAGAAATTATCTGAGGATGGACAAAGAAACCTATTTCAAACTTCTTCATATGGTGACGCCCCTAATACAAAAACAAGACACACACATGCGGAAAAGCATCAGTGCCCACGAGAGACTAACTGAAATACGTCACTGCAATATCTCCCCAGCGTCTGTGTGTCATCATTCCTGAAACCTGCTTGGAAATAATGAAAGGTCTCTTAACTCTCGCGGCTCGGAGACTAGAAAAATACCTGTCTTCCGATGGGGGTCGTTTAGGGACCCCAGTGGTTTCCTCATTATTGGCCTTATTCTTATGAATTTCAAAAAAAAAAAATAGCCTGAGAGCTTTAAAATATTTCTCTGCATCATTCCTAATACATTTTTTATAAAAATCCGTATTTTTATAATAAATAATCATATTTTAAAATAGATGTCATCCCAGCACACATATGAAATTGCAACTGACACGTTTAGCCCAGCTATCTTACGAACGATCGCTTATTTATATAAACTACAAAAGGTTAAAAAAAACTATGATATAAGAATACCTTAATTATAAACATTGTATCACCCATATTTAAATAGATATTTATAAAATGTGGGTATTGGGGACGCATTTCTTGAGCTTAGAACCAGAAAAGTTAAACAATTATATGTAGGTGAGCTATTTTGCTTTTATTGTTAACAACTAGTTTTCTAACACATTAAATATACAGCCATATATAAATTACAGATGAAGAAAACACACAACATCAATCAATTTTCAGCATATAAAAACATGGAAAGGATAAAATAAAAAAAGTTTAAAGAAACGGCACGATGTAATTAACTCAATTTAATGATTACTCTGAATACAATCAGTTTACCCTTCCTCTTGAACACAGTTCAGAGAACTCATGGATGAATTACATATAGGGCTTTGGACGCCAGTAGGATTCGGATAGGTCGCTTGTAACAATCTTTGACGATAAATTGAGGGCGTCGATTTCAGCATTAAACATTATATCGCTTATAAGCTTTTGGCATATGACTACCATTCTCGGAGGCAGATGGCTCATTTTGCTGGCAACATACTTCCCAAATAGACAATGCTGTTTTAGTGGTGTTTCAGTAGTTTGCCGACGTTGATCAATTCGTTTTGTTATTTCGTCGAAATCTTGATCCATTTCCGATATGGGCCTTTTGAAACTCCTCGAGGCCGGGCTAGGAGTTGATTGATAAAACGGCAAAGCATGGCTGACGTTCAAAGATTCGTCACTGTTATCCTGCAAATGAACACATATTTTTTCTTCAATTGGAATAACGTTTCATTAAATATCAATTATTTTTTTTGCCACCTGTGCGGCCGAGTGGTCAGCATTGTTGACTTCGGTTAAGGAGGGCACGGGTTCGAATCCCGGTGCGGACAGTTTTATAAATTGATTTTTCAATCGATTTATGAATTACTGTTCGAAGGCTTGAATGTATGTGATGTCTTGAATTCCTTTCTCCCACCCATCATATCCTATGAACGGGGGCGTATCGTGAGCGATTAGGTTACCACTAGTCATGTCCTAGCTCTATCCTTCTATTCCTACTCTCTTTGGAAAAAGAGAGGTTGAGCAACTGAGTAATAAGCAGTTCTCGTAGAAACATTTCTGTTGAGATGAACAATACTACGATAAACGATAAGTCAATAATTAATTTAAATTATCGCTAACATACAATCCGAGTTGTGATTCAATATTATTTTTTAAAATGTTTCTGCACTGTATTGTAAAATAAAACGTATAAATCCTTTGTATTGTGAGTTCTTATTATGAAATAATACCTCATCTATTCCAAAAGGCATGTCGTCAATCACCGACCGTGCTGTATGCGATCGTCGAGGCACTTTCTGGTCCTCCAAAAACAGAAGTCGCTTGTAGTCACAAAGTCTTGGTACATAAATCTGACCAGATACCGCACCAGATTGATCAGATGCTCTAACCTACAAAAAAAAAGAAAAGAGAATGCATTTAAAAAAAATTCGAGCTATATTCATTTGTAAAATGCATTAAATAATTAATGTTAAGATTTTAAATACATAAACCACTGAAAGCACTTGAAATATCAGACAAAGAGCACAGGAGAGAAAAATAATGAAGGTTTTAATAAATAAACAAACTATTATTTTGACATGAAGATGGGTTTGTATTCAAATATTGGACATTTTTTTAACATTGCATAAACACCTACCTGTATACGAGAGGTCTGCACGGGCCCGTAGGCCGGGCTCGGGCGGGTTAGCGCAATTGAGAGTCGGGCTCGGGCCGGCCCGGGCCTTGGAATTTCGGATATAATCTGGGTTAAAACTATAGCAAATTGAGGATTTCAAATTCCTCGGTGAGCTAAAAAAAAAAAAAAAAAGGACTTTCGGAGATAATCTGGGAAAAAGTATAGCGAATCGAGGATTTCAAATTCCTCGGCGAGCTAAAATAAGGAGTTTCAGGCTTCTCGGTACGGACAGATTTATAAGTTGATTTTTCAATCGATTGATGAATTTCTGTTTGAAGGCATGGATGTATGTGATGTCTTGAATTCCCCCCTCCCACCTATCCTATCCTATGAACAGGGCGTATCGAGAGCGATTAGCTAACTAACCACTAGTCCTGTCCTAGCCCTTTCACATTGTTAAATAATCAAAAATCTTATTTAAAACTTACTGTTAGAGCGCTGCCGCGAAACAAGTGAGAGAAGGATTTGACTTCCGTGTAAAGGTACGTTAAGCATTTATATGTTCATTAAATGAATTGAAAATTAGTGTATTTATAAATCAATCACAGATTGAATTCAATACATTTTTGTAAAAAGTTATTACTGATATATTGATATATTTATGTAAAACCAAATGCCACTTATTCAACGCTTGCATTCTGCCGGTACTGCTTTACTGTTCCGAATCATGGCACCTGACGAAGACTTAGAAAAACCGTATACTGAGCTTCGAGAACAGATGCTTGCGTCGAATAATGGGGGCGAGGTGGTTTGATTTGGTGAGGAATTCAGAGATAAGGGAGCGTACAAGACAGCGTCCCGACACGTAAGTGGTTATGGAGAGACGTTGGAACTGGCTGGGTCACTGGGATGCCTCTTCTTTCGACCGGTGGGATTCCGGCGTCCCGGACGTCCGTCAGGTACTATCCATAGGATGTACTCGGCGGCACTGAGGAATGCTGGCATGTCACGGGAGGAAGCAAAGCAATTGGCGGGAGACAGGGAAACATGGAGGTGCCGCGTGGCGGCCATATGCTCCACATAGGGAGTGAACATGGCTAAAGAAGAAGAAGAGAAAAAGTTATTATGGTGGTGGCCAATAATTAATTCCACTTTTTTGCAGAATTTCTATTATTTTCCGACAATCCTATATAAATGTCGGCCACCTGGTCCATAATCGTAGTATTAGTAAAAACACAATATTGATCAGTTGACGATGCTCGTAATGAGCGAAACCGGTCCTGACATATTAAATAAAGTGGAATGAAGTACAAAGGAATATTGTGTTTTTACTAATATAATGCCTTTCCGCCAAGTATTGACAGTGAACACCCTAAAAGTCATAATTGTAGTTTTGATGGCCAATTATTTAAACATTTTTCATGCAATAGAGTAGATAGATATCATCAAAAGAAAAAATTGCGGTTATGTTTACCTTTTCACCCAGCGGAACAGTTTTTGATCATTGAATTGTGTTTGAATATCAGAGTACCGGAAAGAATAGCTCAATATGTAACTAGATAATGATATAAAGAGCGAATATTTGATAAATAGTATTCGAGCTTGTGGGCTTTGCCCTTCTACTCTATAGATTTTAAGTATCTAGGTAAGTCAATTGCTAAGAATAGCAAAAACAAAATAACATAAAGATTTTATTGCTGTTTTTAGGGATGACATGACCCATAACAATCCCAATAGCCACGTATCAAAAAGTGCATACACGACATGAACGAACGGACTATATAGTTTGCTTCATTAAAAACGCCCCACAACCCGCAAACAAAAAACCCCTCATAATGCATATAAAAAGTTCTTTCCGTACGTTATTTTAGACCTTATTATTCCTTACGTAAGATGCTTATTTCAAATGCCAAACAACCAAAACCGTTAAATAGTTTTACAGTAAATAGTGATGTGCATTTTTTAATTAACGCTGGTAGTTTGAAACTGAAACCAAATATCAAATATAGCAGTAAAAATAAGTTAACAAATTTATTTCAATTAATTAACAATGTAATTCTACAGTAAACTCGTTGCCCATTTGTTTTCCCGTTCAATTAATATGGTCTCTGGTACAATTTACGACACAGATATTTAACATTGAAAAAATTAAAAGGGACTCGTCAGGCGTAAGGTAACCAAATAAACATAAACAGAAGAAATGAAATACAATTTGACAACAATAAAATGATTAAATATTTTTTTTGTTAACCTTTATTGTCTCGTGACGAGTGTCGAGTGCTTCGAATTTGATGTTGATCGAACGCACCTCATTAAAGATGTCATCCATATTGCTGCTAAAATGATCGCATTAATAAGGATTATCTGGTGTTTTTGCTGACACTGAGTCGTCTTCCAGTTATATTGTGACATTAGTTTGAAACTTAACTCTAAATAGTCGCATGAAACCAAAGAATAAATGAGCACGATGAATAAAACTTGACTGTTTCTACATATGTGTTATTGATTGAATTGTCATTAACTAAGTAGACATTCATCGTAAAAAGGTGAAAAGTAACGTGAGTTTTTCACTTCCATTTCATATTTGTTCTAAACAAATCTTTTGAGACCAAATATAAAATGACAGCAATGATATCCATATCACAGAAACGCTTTTGAGCGACCTTCGGAGCTTATTGCTTAATTTTACTCACCTGCTTTCCCCATCCATTTTTAAATTACCATGGCTAGCAGCATGCTGCCCAAGTAAGTGTGATGATGAGAATATTTCATTGCAATCGCTGCAAACAAAGTTCCGCTTGTGGAAAACACTGGTTTTGAGATTTATTTCCACGTCTGTTTCCTGCATTAAAAATTCTTTTATATGCACTTGGTTTATGTCAGACAACGTAGACGCATCAGTTTGAGTCGAACTTATCGCCAGGGGTTCAATGACATCTTTATAGTTGGTATGGGTCGTTTGAAACTGAAACAAAACAAAAGCGCCAATAAAAACTTACAAAAACAGATTCAATCCAAAAGATATATTCACTTTTCCCCGGACTTTAGTTCAGACCAGCGTTAACCAACGGAAATCGTTTGATGGGCCAAATAAAATATTACCGGTATATGGCGGGCCGCATAAAAAACAATTTATTAATTAATAATTAGTGAGAAACTCATTTCTCATACTATTTGTTTTTTTTTTATATCGACTAGTAATTTATTTGATGCGCATCGCAGTTGATTGGTTAAGTTTTCATCGGCCAGTCTGTTGCGACATTTCGTTTTTACTATTTCCAATTTTGAAAAGACGACTCGCAGCGATATGTGGTCCCAAATGCAGCTGTAATGCACATTGCCAGATTTTTTAATTTTGGAAAATTATCCTCGAGGATATATTTCTGATAAAGCTAACGTTTAATTTCTTCGGACATGCATTTTAACTCGATGTTAGATCGGAGCTCTATTAACTCCATTTGTGACCCGGCTGTCATGAAAACAATTGGATGTCATACACAAAATGCTGATATAAATTAGACAAATTCACATCAGTGCTTGGTTTTGTTAGATTTATGAATAACAAAATATATTTGTAGAAGGCTGTTAACTCCAATATGGCCGCGTGTTGGACATCGCTGGTCCAGACCATTCCAATTACCAAAGACCACGAAAGATGACAATCGTTAAGTTCAAGTCCAGTCATAACTCGTGGCCCAATAAAGGCTTTGTGTGGCTTTTTCGAGGTTTCAAACTGTCTATACACCTTGCATTTTTTATATAGACAGTGCTTGCCGACTGAGCAAGACAAATTGAACGTGGCGCAGCCTTCTTTCAGGCACTTACAGACATTAGGACAATAAATCGGAAATATGGTGTAAAGTGACCGCCAAAGACAAGCAATTCGTTATTTCAGCTGGACATTGAGTTACAATCGTATAGAAATTGAAGTTTACTGCGGAAGCAAAAGCGCTTAAAGCCTGTTGTTGATCTGGAAATATTTCTAATTTTTTAACGAAACGTTAATTTCTCGGGGAATATATATTTTTTTAAGTAAGCTAATCGCTCTCGAAGCCGCCTGTGTGGTTGAGTGGTCAACGTTGTTTGTTTCGGCTACAGAGAGTCCGGGTTCAAATCCCGGTACGGACAGTTTTATAAATTGATTTTTCAATCGATTTACGAATTTCTGTTCAAAGGTATGGATGTATGTGATGTCTTGAATTCCCCCTCTCACCCATCCTATCTTATGAACGAGGCATATCGAGAGCGATTAGCTTACTACGAATCCTGTCCTAGCTCTATCTGTCTATCCATACTTTCATTGGAAAAAGAGAGGTTGAGCAACTGAGGAACAAGCAGTTTTCATTGCAAGACTTCTGTTGAAATAAACTCCATCAGGCATCCATATGCTCTACATTGGGAGCGGACATGGTTTAACAAAAAATATATTTTTATTATTTTCACGAAGAAGCTAGTAGCAAGAACTGCTTTAATTGCATACAGTACCAAAGTACTAAGCGACTTTGTCTTACTGATATTCTATTTTTAAAAATATCAACGGACATAACCTCAAATAAATGTTGCACGTGTTAACCACGTTGTAACCATGACAATGTATTTATATGATTTTTTTAGACTACAGAGTGACTTAATAGTGTTTAAGATTACATTAGACGTCTCTTGATGGTCTGCTTCGTCAACAATTCCTTCTTGCTTCAAGAGCGACTCGACCTTGATGTCAATCGAGTCTTCCTCATTCAAGATAGCAGTATCATTGTTTTGTCGACTATCACTGTTTTGAGCGTTCTCAGATGAATCAATTGACAGTAATTCATCGTCTGGTTCTATTTTGATATCCATTTCCAAACAATTACGATGCAGAGAATAGAAATCAATGCGCAAGCTTTATATAATATATTATCTAAGTTTATATAAGACGGTGTTCTCATAGACAATAATTTTAAATATTTTGCTCAACTTTTCATAGACAAATGAATCGATGTATGTTAAGCAAATGGTGATGTTTTCCTACTGAAATTTATTTCACATAATTCATTAATGAATAATGTGTGTATTGTGCTGTCATCAAATCCAAATATAAATTCTAAGTCATGGCATTGTTTTTTGCTTTTTTTTTATTTATTTTTTTGTTTAAATAACCGTGTCCTACTAAAAAAATGTTTTATTTTTTACTTAATTCATTAGAATTACATGTCAAATTAAATTAACACTGTATATAATATATGGTAAATATTATTTGCTACGTAGAATATCAATAAGATAAATAGGTAATGTGTATATTTTCAGTTTTCGAAAGTTTAGTACTAAATCCATAACATAATAAAAACATGAATCGTATCTCATAAATACATTTAAAACGCATTCAGAAATTTTAACATTGTATTTAACGATATTTTAAAGACAAACATATCGACTTTGGAAAGGAAAAAGGACGAAACCCTCAATTTTCCAAAAGAGCTCTCTTTCAATAATCACAATGTACACAACTTGACACACATTTTATCAAAAGGATGGAAGCTGAAAATGCTGTATCTAAATTTTGCTTTTAAGTTTGAAAAATATGACCATGTAAAGAATTAAAACCAAGAAAAAACACTGAAATAAAGGTTTTTCCGAGACAATTTCTGTAATTAATATTATGTTATGTCAATTAAACATCAGTTTAGAAGTCTCCGTGCACTTCAAGGTTGTGTATTGATCATAATTTGCATATGTCACAAAATCATCAAAACACGTTTTCAACGCCTCCTGTAAAATTTGATATGTGTGGGTTACGTCCTTTTTCCTTTCCAAAGTCAATATGTACTTACACCTGTACAAATGTAATTCTGTCTTATGGCCCAAATAATATTCGACGTCCATCTGTATTTTTACTGAAATTTCATCTATGTAGATGTATGTACTATCTATTTATGACTGCATACTTTGACAGATGATTTACGGTATAGTGTAATCTGTTTTTCGGTAAATACCAAGCTGACGGTCGAATATTATTTGACAGCTAGCCGGCGTGTCAGTGTAGCCAACAGAAGAAAAAATAATTATTACTAGTATCATTATTCGAACTTCGTTCGTACGTTACATGGTTTTATGATACAATTTCCGGGAAACGGCATTGCTTATTTATTTATTTTCGAACTTTGAACGTTGGTGAGAATATTCACTCATTTGGTTGTGATCGACCAAGACAACTTTGTGGATCCATACAATAGTGATATACACACGCAAAACGTGGAGAATATGTAGATGAGATCAAAACGAAAGGTCTAACGCCAAATCGGTACAAGTAAGGGAGTTATTCACATCCTATTTGGACGAATTTGTGTTTAGAAATTCGTTTCGGTCTCCAGGCAGTATTTTTGGATTATTTCTAAGGACATTAACTTTTCCGGTTCTAAGCTCAAGAAATGCGACCCCAATACCCATACTTTCTTAAATATCTATTTTAATATGCGTGATACAATGTTTATAATAAAGGTATTCTTATATCATAGTTTTTTTGACATTTTGTAGTCTATATAAATACGCGATAACGCGATGCGATAACAAGATAAGCGCCCGCTTATCAGCGATCGTTCGTAAGATAACTAGGCTGAACGTATCAGTTGCAAACACATATTTGTACTGGAATGACGTTTTTTTTTACGCGCAACTTAAAATATTATTATTTATTAACAAAACCACGGATTTTTATAAAAAAAAAAATATGAGAAATGATGCAGAGAGATATTTTAAAGCTCTTAGACTTTTTCTGATTTTTGTGAAGCTGGAATCTGAAAAATGTTGTCAAATGTTAATGAATTACAATTTTTGATAGGGTCAAAATATCAACGTATTTCAGTTCTACAGTTTTTTTTTATATTTTATGCGTTGATAGCTATTTCGGCTTTCGCCATCGTCAGAACTATGCTTAAACGTAAATTTGCTCAGCTATATATACTGGCTAAGAAGAGATACACAATGCATCATATTATTCACTCTAACATACTAATTATAATAACAATATTGCACTTATTAACATTTCCGGTTCTAAGCTCAAGAAATGCGACCCCAATACCCACATTTTCTTAAATATCTATTTTAATATGGGTGATACAATGTTTATAATTAAGGTATAATATCAAAGTTTTTGGACCTTTTGTAGTTTATATAAATACGATAAGATAAAAGATAAGCGCCCGCTTATCAGCGATCGCTCGTAAGATAACAAGGCTGAACGCACGCATCAGTAGCAAATTAGTATTTGCACTGAAATGACGTCGTTTTTACGCGCAACTTTAAATACGATTATTAATTAAAAAATTAAAGATTTTTATAAAAAAAATGTATGAGGAATGATGCAGAGAGATATTTTAAAGCCCTTAGACTATTTTTTTTTTGAAATTCATAAGATTAAGGCCAATAATGAGAAAACTACTGGGGTCCCTAAACCCCCATCGGCAGAGAAGTATTTTTCTAGTCTCTGAGCCGCGAGAGTTAAAACGTGAAAACATTTGCCATATTGTCACTAAAAAGTATATAAAAAAGTAATGGAGGAGTATTGAGGACGGTAGATGATGACTTGATCGCCCCAGGTGGCAGGACATTTCCTTCGCCACAGGCTGGAGGTCATCGTCTGACGAAGGAGAGTTTTGGATTGAACGGAATAGAAGAAATTGATAAATGCGAATTGATTCACCTCGTGGGCTATGCCAATAAGAAAAAAATGATGATAATAATAAAAAAATGTTTATTTATTATTTTCATTCAATTTCATACAACAAAACGAATCAAATTTAACTAAACTTAGATTTTTTTTAATTCTTCACTTTTGAAGACAGACTAAAACGCGTATAAATGATTTTTGATTGGATTGGTAACATTTCAAAGAATTACTTCATGTGACATTCTATGCGCGTTGAAGTTATCAGACAATGCAGTTCTATAACTGCATTGGTCACATTTGAAAAGCTTTTCTCCGGTGTGTGATATTAATATGTTTTTTTAAGTTACAAGCCACAGCAGTTTTATAACTGCATTGGTCACATTCGAAAGGCTTTTCTCCAGTGTGTGACATTCTATGTGTTTTTAAGTTACCAGACTGAGCAGTTCTATATGTGCATTTGTCACATTTGAAAGGCTTGTCTCCAGTGTGTGACATTATATGCGATTTTAAGCTACCTGCTTTAACAGTTCTATAACTGCATTGGTCACATTTGAAAGGCTTTTCTCCAGTGTGCGACATTTTATGAGTTTTTAATTCACTAGACCGAGTAGTTTTATAATTGCATTTGTCACATTTGAAAGGTTTTTCTCCAGTGTGTGACATTTTATGTATTTTAAAGTGACCAGACACAGCAGTTCTATAACTGCATTGTTCACATTTGAAAGGCTTTTCTCCAGTGTGTGAAATTGTATGCGTTTTAAAGTTATCAGCCTCAGCAGTTCTATATTTGCATTTGTCACATTTGAAACGCTTTTCTCCAGTATGTGATATTTTATGTCTTTTTAAATCACAAGATCGAGTTGTTTTATAATTGCATTGGTCACATTTGAAAGGCTTTTCTCCAGTATGTGACATTTTATGTGTTTTTAAGTGACCAGACAGAGCAGTTCTAAAACTGCATTGGTCACATTTGAAAGGCTTTTCTCCAGTGTGTGACCTTTTATGCGTTTTTAATGTACTGGAAAAGACAGTTTTATAACTGCAATGGTTACATTTGAAAGCCTTTTTTCGAGAATGTAGTTTAACATTTGGCTGTAACAAAAAAAGTAAGGGCAGATTAAAAATCGCTTCGATCTTACTACTTATTTGTTATAATTAACAAGGGCAGAATTAAGACAAATGGTTTATCATCATTGAACAATGGTATAATCGTAATGGTATAATGGTTTCGTTATCTTCAGGCGTTCAATTACACTAATGCACCTGAACGCCTGAAGATGACGAAAGGCGAACCCCGAATCGTAAGTGACAAAAGTGTGAATGTACATTATTTGAACGATTCAAAGACTACAATTAATATTACGACTTTTAAAACTTTTATATTTCTCGATTCTATCATTTTAAAAAAGGGTAAAGATATCGAGGCATGTGAGGTGAAGGTATATCACTGTATAATATAAGGGTAAAATGGCCTCGAATCAAAAAAACAATCCACTTCTTATGCCAGATGATAGAATTACCTTTTTCGACGAAATAAGTAAGATAAGATATAGATTAAACAAACAATGTAATATCTATATATATATAACAAAGTCGGGTTATTTACACCACGTATATCTCGAGAATTACTCCAAGGATTTCAATGATATTTGATTTATAAAATTCTTATTTACCTAGAATAGCAGAATAAGCATTAAAACATCGTAAAAATATCACGGAAAAGAAATTATAAAGAAAATTAATATCTTCATACAGAATAAGATTTTTGAATGACGAACAGCAACAAATGCTAAAATGTCGTAAGCTGGTTTCAGAAAAATCCACCAGATCGCACTGTTTTCTATATTTGTTTGTTTTTGCTTCTTTTGCATACGATTGGCTTATAAATAATTTTAAATTTAGAATATGGATTAGAATAAAAGAAATCGATGATATGAAATGAAAACGAAAGAAAATCGGATAATATTGAAATAAGGTTATGTTTATAATTAGGTATGATAAATTTTTGACAACAATATTTTGCACAAACGTTGCTTTGCTCTGAGATGACACTTTATTACACTTGGAACGCTATATCGAAGAAATTTTAACGTCAAAAGCAAAGCGATGCGGTTTCTGATCACCCGAATGCTCTTGGTCGCATTTACACAGTTCATCCGAAAAATGACGAATGTTTCTACTTGCATGTCAAGAGCTCAATTTGCTTGAAAATTATACTTATTGGGACATGCCAATCACTGAAGAAATTGTTTCTGAATCTCCATGTCAGATACGCACATTATTTTCTATCATTATTTTGACATGCTTCACATCTAACCCATGTGAGCTGTGGAACAAGTTCAAGGATGACATGTCGGAAGTCATTTTACATCGAATTCGTGTCAGTTCAAGGAATCCCGATCTCGAGGTGAATGAAGAGATAAATAACCAGGCTTTGATTTAGATCGAAGACATGTGTTACCTCATGTGAGGCATTTTGTTAATCAAGTTAGGAATGCCAACTTTAAACTAAATCGAAACTAAATCTTCAATATCCATTTAAAAAAAAAACTTTTAGGAATTTATGTCTCATGTTCATCACCGTCGCTAAAATATATACTGAAATGTGAAAAGACGAATGAAAGTACATAAAATCAGAAGGTATGTAAAAAAAATCAGTATACTTTTCATGTATATTATATTGTTATAGAATACTATCAAATCATTATTTTATTTTTGATCCCCATATACAGTCAATCCTGTTTTTATGTGGTTTTTTTATGCGATTTCGAAGTAATGCGGTTTTTTAGAAATGCATTTTTTTAGATGTACCATATTTTACGATATAACTTGGCGAAGAAAGGTTTGATACCTTTAGCGAAAATTATATCGACGAATTACTTACAGATAAAGCTATAAGTGACGAAGATGTTCATAATTTAAATTTAATTATTGACAAAAAACCAGAAAACAATGACAAACTGAAAGAAATTCCAGTTTCTTCACTGCGAAAATAATTGAAGAAGGTATCCAACTTTTCAGTAAATTAGAAGATCATTTCTTTCTAAATGATTCAAATTCTGATCGCGCATTCAAGTTTCAACGATAACTTTAAAATATATATATATGGGTGTAACAAACTGCATAACCAATTAATTATCGAAAAAGAAAATCTGAACAAACTCTGATCACTAATTTCATTGTTAGAAAACAGCCATAGTTTTATGAAATCGATGCGCATACTAACTATTTCTTCCGAAAAAGAGTGATTTAGAACCACATGCTTTAAAACACACATAGAATTTTCATACAGTGATTATTTTTTAATATTTTTACGCCGTGGTTTTCCCCTTATTTTCATATACTTTGCGATTTAGTGTATATTTTAACTCGCTGTTTCAAAGTTATGCGGATTTTACAATTTAAGTAACGCACCCCAATTTTTGTATGGAAGTCAAGTTTTTTTATGCGATTTTTTTTGTTGCGATATTTCGTGGAACGCATCTACCGCATAAAAACAGGATTGACTGTATAACTGTTGGTATGTGTGGAACATTAAACAAAAAAAAAATATTTTTTTTTCTAATGAAAGATAATCTCATAAATATAATATTGAAGATTTAGAAAATGTTGCGTTCTTTGTTATAATGAGAATTTATATCATTTGGTAATATAAAAAATATGAAAATTTAGAATGAACTTTCGTAAAATTATAAAAAAGTATTATTTGAATAATTTTGAAAAGATCCCTGTCATTATGTTGGTGACATGCATAGAGAACAAATTTATCCTACCTAAATTTAATAGTCTTTGTTTGACAGTTACTGTCAAACAAAAGTAGTCGTTTGTCAACATTGTGAAGATGTAATTTTATTATTTAAAATACAGTGAAATAAAGAGGTATTAGCTATGCCAAGTATTTCTAAACCAATCAGTAAGAGTGCTCGGAATGGTTTTCTAAGAGTCTTTCAGTTCTGTGAACATGAAAAATCTGAAAAAAAAACAATAATTCCCTTCGGGTCGACATTTCGAATCATTTCGAACTGTCAATGGCGTCGTATTCCAAACATTTCGTGCCGCATGTCAATAGCTCAATTTGCTTGAAAACTAAACTCATTGGGACATGACAATCGCTGAAGCAATTGTTTCTGCGTCTCCAAGTCAGATACGCACATTATTTGCTATCATTTTTTTGACACGCTTCCCATCGAATCCACGTGAATTGTGGAAAAAGTACAAGGATGACATGTCCGAAGACACTTTACACCGAATTTGCGTCAGTTCAGGGAATCCCGATCTCGAGGTGAATGAGGAGATACATAACCAGGCGTTGCTTTTGATCGAAGATATGTGTTACCTCATGCGCTGCATGATGCGTCGCCAGATCGAGGAATGAACGACGCTTTCAATCGAGAATCGGAACGTAAACGTGAATATGATCGAGATGCATTGAACCAATCACTTCGAACGAATGTACCACTGTTGAACCCCCAACAGAAAGTGTACGATACTTTAATGAAGGCAATTGATGAGGGAAATGGTGGCTTATTTTTCCTCCGCATTGGAAGCACTCAACCGAACTATGAAAGATCAGCGCAATGACTCAAATGTTTTGGAGGCGCAATGATTCTACTATCTGGCGATTTTCGCCAAACACTACCAGTTATTCCAAGATCGACCGCTGCCGATGAAATAAACGCTTGACTTAAAACATCGACTCTGTGGCGCTATGTTAAGAAACTTCAGCTAACGACAAACATGCGAGTCGCATTTCTAAACGACCATCTGCCGCAGATTTCTCCAAGCATTTGCTGACTATCTGTAACGGCCGTGTTCCTGTCGACGAATCGAAAGGATTGATTTCGTTTTTGCCGAATTTTTGAAATTTCGTCTCATCATTGCTAATCACAAACATCATAATTGGTTGAGTGAACGAGCAATTCTTGCAGCATATAACAAAGATGTGGATCATTTCAACTTCACAATTCAAAATCAAATCGTTGGTCCACTGCATTCCTTTAAATCTATCGACTGTGCCACGTGAATAACATCATTTCAATGTAATTAAAATACTTTTCATTTTTAATTTTGCACATTTATTGAACTTAATTCATTTTGAGTATTCATTCAAACTGAATTTAACTCATCCAATAAATTAACACATTATTTATTGATTCTGAGGCGGTACGAAGTTCGTCGGGCCAGCTAGTTATAAATAAATATGCAACAATTTGATATTTGTGTTTTATAAAAATAGATGCTAAATAGATGCTAAAATCTGAAAATCTAGAATTATAAATGCTACAAAATGCGAAAATTTAAAAAAATAGATGCTATAAACACGGGTCTCTAGTCATCATTGAAAAATGTTACAATTTTAACTGTCTTAATTGAGTTTGTCTGGTCTTTTCAGGCGTTCAGTTGCACGGACTCAACTGAGCACCTGAAGATGCCGAAAGGCGAAACTCGGGTCGTCAATGACAAAATTTGTGTGAACGCACATTATTTGAACGATTCAAAGACTACAATTAATAATACGACTTTTTAAACTTTATATTTCTCGATTAGACAATCATTTTAAAAAGATAAGATATCGAGGCATGTGAGATGATGGTATATCACTGTAAAAGGGCCTCGAAATTGATAGCAAGAAACGACAAATTAAAAAGCACTGAACTATTATTGCTGTTTTAACCTCTTATAACATATGGCGACTTACTAATATTATTTTTATTACAAGTCTAAAAAGAAATATGTTCATTTTTTAAAATACAACCCTGACAATCCACTTCTTATGCCAGATGATAGAAATACCTTTTTCA
>CM062843.1:243044-285521 GCA_031772345.1 Himalopsyche anomala
AATGTAGAAACGCCTAACATGTCACACACTGGAGAAAAAAGCCTTTTAAATGTGACCAAACATGCACTTTTAGAATCGAACTCAGTCCACTTACTTTCTACGCATAAAATGTCGCACACTGGAGTAAAGCCTTTTTAACCGTACCACTGCATTTTCCCAATCCAACAATTCTTCTGTAATTAGTTTCAATGGCATTTAAAACTTGTCTTTTACAACACTGGAGAATTAAGTCTTTCATTGTGACACAATGCAGTTTTAAACACTTCTTTCTAATAGTTTAAAAACGCATAAAATGTCACACACTGGAGAAAAGCCTTTTAAATGTGACCAATGCAGTTATAAAACAACATTGTCAAAATATTTAAAAACGCATAAAATGTCACACACTGGAGAAAAGCCTTTTAAATGTGACCAATGCAATTATAAAACACTTCATTCTTATAGTTTAAAAACGCATAAAATGTCACACACTGGAGAAAAGCCTTTTAAATGTGACCAATGCAGTTTTAAAACAACATTGTCAAAATATTTAAAAACGCATAAAATGTCTCACACTGGAGAAATGCCTTTCGAATGTGACCAATGCAGTTATAAAACAACATGGCCAAGAAATTTAAAAACGCATAAAATGTCACACACTGGAGAAAAGCCTTTTAAATGTGACCAATGCAATTATAAAAGTATTCTTTCTAATAGTTTAAAAACGCATAAAATGTCGCACACTGGAGAAAAGCCTTTTAAATGTGACCAATGCAATTATAAAACAATTCTTTCTAATAGTTTAAAAACGCATAAAATGTCACACACTGGAGAAAAGCCTTTCAAATGTGACCAATGCAGTTATAAAACAACTAGGCCAAGAAATTTAAAAACGCATAAAATGTCACACACTGGAGAAAAGCCTTTCAAATGTGACCAATGCAGTTATAAAACAACTGGGCCAAGAAATTTAAAAACGCATAAAATGTCACACACTGGAGAAAAGCCTTTTAAATGTGACCAATGCAGTTATAAAACAACATGGTCAAGAAATTTAAAAAGGCATAAAATGTCACACACTGGAGAAAAGCCTTTCAAATGTGACCAATGCAGTTATAAAACAACTCTGTCTAGTAAATTAAAAATGCATAAAATGTCACACACTGGAGAAAGGCGTTTCAAATGTGACCAATGCAGTTATAAAACAACTCTGTCTAGTAAATTAAAAATGCATAAAATGTCACACACTGGAAAAAAGCCTTTCAAATGTGACCAATGCAGTTATAAAACAACTCAGTCTAGTAACTTAAATACGCATAAAATGTCACACTCTGGAGAAAAGCCTTTCAAATGTGACCAATGCACTTTTAGAACAGCCGTGTCTGGTGGATTAAAAAGGCATCAAATGTCACATGCTGGTGAGAAACCATTTGAATGCGACCAATGTGATTATAAATCTGCACAGCGTTCAAATTTAAAGACCCACAAAAAAATACATATCGGTATAAAAACGTTTGAATGTGTGAAATGATGTGGTTTTGAATGAAGTCTGCAGCGCATTTTGGTGACAACTGTTTGGTAAACGTTGGTTGCAAATAAAATGATTTTTTTCTCTTTATCTGTCACCTTAACTTTTCCGGTTCTAAGCTCAAGAAATGCGACCCCAATACCCACATTTTCTTAAATATCTATTTTAATATGGGTGATACAATGTTTATAATTAAGGTATTCTTATATCATAGTTTTTTGGACCTTTTGTAGTTTATATAAGTACGATAAGATAAGAGATAAGCGCCCGCTTATCAGCGATCGTTAGTAAGATTATAAGCTGAACGCCGCTTAGCAAGCAGGCCAGTCGCGCATTGACATTTGCATTGAAACCACGTATATTTTACGCGCAACTTAAAATATGATTATTTATTAAAAAACCACGGATTTTTATAAAAAAAATGTATGAGGAATGATGCAGAGAGATATTTTAAAGCCCTTAGATTTTTTTTTTTTTTGAAATTCATAAGAATAAGGCCAATAATGAGGAAACCACTGGGGTCCCTAAAAGACCCCCATCGGCCGAGAAGTATTTTTCTAGTCTCCGAGCCGCGAGAGTTAACCCCGTTATTCAGTTTAAATTGTTACATTCTACTTTAAATAATTTTGTATAATGTTAATTGTTTGTTGATTGCGAATGCCTAATAAATAAACTGCATTCACAAAAGTGGCTTCGTTTCTTAAGATATGCTCATATGTCGTTGACTATTCACCGATCTGTCTTCTTTTTCGGGTATCACATCATTTCTCCTTTTGATCGTTATTCTCGTGGTAGTTTGCTAATACAGGCAACCATTTATGTTAATTTGAAATGCAGCCCAAAAAAGGTTGAACCGATAAAATCTTTAATGATAACTTTACATTTATTAACACACCCAACCGTTACAGTTACCAAGAGACGAAGGCCTTTAAACCAAAAAACATTAAACCAAAAAATTCTATCAAAATATCGCGAGCCGAGTACAATAAGGTTCTAAGTGTCGACTTTTGGTTAAACTAAGGTGATAACGAAGCAGTTGTAGGCGATGCATTATCTACATGCTGTATTAAAGAGGGCAATGGAATATTATATTTGTTCTAAGCAGAATAATCTCTTGTACCAACAAGTGCTTAATTTAAATTATAAACGAATGAAACTCATATGAATATCAATCAAATATTCAAGCAACAAATCTAAATGTCATTCAATTTATTTTGATAATTATCAACATAATAAATATTATGATATCCGTTTCTAATCATCCTAAGCATAAACCGAGATGTTTAATGCTTAAGTTTTAAATAAATTTTTATATTTTGTAAATTGAAAAAATCTGCATTCTCGCTTTTATTGATACAAAGTGACGCTGGTATATTTACATCAAAGTCTTAATTTCTATCACGTGATTATCAAATGTAGTAGGGGACTATGTACCATTCGAAAGATTCAATGTTACACACTAGCAGAGAAAGATGTCTTCAAGGACCTTAAATAATCATAAATACCATAAGCAACAATAAACCTTATCACTCTGTTGTCTTTGACGCTATGGCAACAGCTCGATTGGTCTCAGAATCCTTGAATTACTAAATTGATCGATGATTTCATCCAGTGTATTTAAAAAATATGGAAGCTTAGAATGAACCAGTTGATCGAGAATACAATGAAGAAGGTCACCAACCATATAAAGCTCGGACTGACTTACTTACTGTGAAACCAGAAGCCCTGGATACTTTTGAAGTTAGCCTTCCGCTGATTTTTGTCCATAGAAGTTTGGTTTATATGTCTAGCAATGTGAATTCTTTTCCAACAATCGACAATTGGTAATATCAATGCAATTATGTATATAGTTCTATAACAAATAGGCTCGATGGATTTGACATTTTCCAATTTGTTATTAATTAACCCAAATGACTGCGTTGTTCAAGCTGCAAGTAATTAACTTTCGGAATAGTAAATACAAGCGTATAGAAAAACACATCTACCTATCTAAGAACTCGGCAAATACAACAAATTTGAAATATTGGGACAAATTTACGAACCAACATTTCAATTCGAATAAATTATCAGTTTTCTTGATTTAAACGTTTGGTTATATGATCACTTTTTATCTTAAACTAGCTGACCCAACGAACTTCGTACCGCCTCAGAGTCAATAAATGTTGTGTTGGCTGAATTGAATTTAGTTTAAATGAATACTCAAAATGAATTAAGTTCAATAAATGTGCAAAATACAAAATGAAAAGTATTTTAATTACATTAAAATGATATGAAATATAAAATGAAAACCGCCTGTGTGGTCGAGTGGTCAACATAGTTGGCTACGGCTACGGAGGCCACGGGTTCGAATCCCGGTACGGGCAGTTTTATAAAAATTGATTTTTCAATCGATTTATGAATTTCTGTTCAAAAGCATGGATGTATGTGATGTCTTGAATTCCCCCCTCCCACCCATCCTATCATATGAACGGAGCGTATGGAGAGCGATTAGCTAACCACTAGTCCTGTCCTGACACTGTTTACTTACCACGCAGCCGGCTCTTTTTACAATGTTTTCATTATTCGTTTACATGGTAACATTCCGTTTCTCTTTCCAAGCAAGACGAATTGATTTTTTTTAGGCATGAAATAGTTTCTCTCATTTTTAATTAGAGCTATTTTTATCGATAAAGGGATTTTTATATTTATCATTATTGTGTCTGTCAAAACTGACATTCTGTGTTTCGGATTTTTTTCTTATAACTTGAAGTTTGTCTTAAAACGATCAGTGAATATACATTCTCTCAAAGTTGAATATAATAAATTTTAAAAAATTCTTGATGTAAATGAGAGGTCAGACCTTTTTAAAATATGTGTCTTAAAGGAAGCAAAATGTGAAAAAAGCGAATTGATACACCCATAGACTGACTTTGCTCAAATATTTATTATTTTCATCTATTTTTATGGCTTATTTTGATATTATCAGTCATAAAAAAAATATACTTTTACAATTAACGACTGAATTAAAATGTCAGAATTATCAAATAAAAATAAATTATTTTCATAATAAATGTAATTTTGGAAGCTTTCTTAAGTATCATTAAAAGAAATTAAAAAAAACCAATATTTTTATTTACCATGTCACCATATAATGTAACTTGTATTAACTAAGCGCATCGTTATCACTGTATTCTGTGAAAAATTTGTTCAATTGATTCATGGTGGTCATAAATATATTTCGTTGACTTTGCTTTTCCTCAACTTGGTAAAATTATTAATTAATTAACTAATTTTTAATTAATTAATAATTAGTTAATTTGTGTTTGATATCATTAACGTACTAAGATTAAACTGTTAAATGTAATAATACAACACTGCAAGAATACAAAACATCAAAATGGTAAAAAAAAAAATACAGGAATAAAAAATTTCAAAATATAAGATATTATTCAACATATAAACAATCACACAAGTTTTGTGCCTAACGATCCGGGCTTCGCCTTTCGGCATCTTCAGGCTTTCAAGTTGAAAGCACCAAAGCGTCTTGCGGCGCGCGCATGAAACTACAGCTTATTGGAAATTTAAGCTTAATTAGGACTTCATATTAATACAGTATGTAGATAATGCCTCGCTTACAACTGCCTCGTTATCACCTTCGTTTAACCAAAAGTCGACACTTAGAACCTTGTTGTACTCGGCTCGCGATATTTTGATTGAATTTGTTTGGTTTATTGTTTTTTAGTTTGAAGGCCTTCGTCTCTTGGTAACTGTAACGGTTGGGTGTTTTAATAAATGTAAAGTTATCTTTAAAGATTTTATCGGTTCGACCTTTTTTGGGCTGCATTTCAAATTGACATAAATGGTTGCCTGTATTAGCAGATAAAAAAACTACCACGAGAATAACGATCAAAATGAGAAATGAAGTGATACCAGAAAAAGAAAACTGATCAGTTTATTTATTAGGCATTCGCAATCAACAAACAGTTAACATTATACAAAATTATTTAAAGTAGAATTCAACAATTCAAAATAAATAACGGGGTAAGGTGACAGATTAAGAGAAAAAAATCATTTTATTTGCATGCAAATTATATGAAAACGTTTACCAAATAGTTGTCAACAAAATGCGCTGCAGACTTCATTAAAAACACATCATTTTACACATTCAAACGTTTTTCTACCAATATGTATTGTTTTTTGGGTCTTTAAATGTGCACCAGCATGTAACATTCAATGCCTTTTTAATTTACTAGACACGACTGTTCTATAACTGCATTGGTCACATTTGAAAGGCTTTTCTCCGCTGTGTGACATTTTATGCATCCTAAAGTGACCATAGTGAGCAGTTCTTTAACTGCATTGGTCGCATTCAAATGGTTTCTTACCACTGTGCGATAGTTTATGGATTTTTAAATCTTTTGACCATGTTGTTTTATAACTGCATTGGTCACATTTGAAAGGCTTTTCTCCAGTGTGTGACATTTTATGCGTTTTTAAGTGACTAGACCGAGTTGATCTATAACTGCATTGGTCACATTTGAAAGGCTTTTCTCCAGTGTGTGACATTTTATGAGTTTTTAAATGACTAGAAAAAGTTGTTCTATAACTGCATTGGTCACATTTGAAAGGCTTTTCTCCAGTGTGTGACATTTTATGCATCCTAAAGTGACCATATTGAGCAGTTCGATAACTGCATTGGTCGCATTCAAATGGTTTCTTACCACTGTGCGATAGTTTATGGATTTTTAAATCTTTTGACCATGTTGATCTATAACTGCATTGGTCACATTTAAAAGGCTTTTCTCCAGTATGTGACATTTTATGCGTTTTTAAACTACTAGACGAGGTTGTTCTATAACTGCATTGGTCACATTTAAAAGGCTTTTCTCCAGTGTGTGACATTTTATGCGATTTTAAATTAATTGGCCTAGTTGTTTTATAACCGCATTGGTCACATTTGAAAGGCTTTTCTCCAGTGTGTGACATTTTATGCGATTTTAAACTACTAGACGAGGTTGTTATATAACTGCATTGGTCACATTTAAAAGGCTTTTCTCCAGTGTGTGACATTTTATGCGATTTGAAATATCTTGGCCTAGTTGTTTTATAATTGCATTGGTCACATTTGAAAGGCTCTTCTCCAGTGTGTGACATTTTATGCGTTTTTAAACGACTAGAATAAATTGTTTTATAATTGCATTGGTCACATTTGAAAGGCTTTTCTCCAGTGTGTGACATTTTATGCAATTTTAAATTTCTTGACCATGTTGTTTTATAACTGCATTGGTCACATTTGAAAGGCTTTTCTCCAGTGTGTGACATTTTATGCGTTTTTAAACTACTAGACAATTTTGTTCTATAACTGCATTGGTCACATTTAAAAGGCTTTTCTCCAGTGTGTGACATTTTATGAATTTTTAAGTTACTAGACCGAATTGTTCTATAAGTGCATTGGTCACATTTGAAAGGCTTTTCTCCAGTGTGTGACATTTTATGCGTTTTTAAATTACTAGAATGAACTGTTTTAAAATTGCATTGGTCACATTTGAAAGGCTTTTCTCCAGTGTGTGACATTTTATGCGTTTTTAAACTACTAGAATGAATTGTTTTATAATTGCATTGGTCACATTTAAAAGGCTTTTCTCCAGTGTGTGACATTTTATGTGTTTTTAAGTGACCAGACTGAGTCGTTCTATAACTGCATTGGTCAAATTCCTTTTTTCGAGAATGTAGTTTAATATCTGACTGTAACGAAAAAGAGAGGGCAGATTAAAAATCGCATCGGTCTTACTACTTCTTAATTAAAATTTACAAGAGCAGAATGAAAAAAATGGTTTGTCATCATTGAAAAATGTTATGATTTTAACTGTCAAAATTCAGTATTTCTAGTTGTTAAGTCATTATTAACGAGGTTGAGACAAAGGAAACAAAAGTTCAGCAAAAATGACAGTTATGTCTGTAATCAAAACAATATTTTTAATCATATCTGATTCGATGCTCTGAATACACTTTTTATTATTAGACTAGCTGGCCCGACGAACTTCGTACCGCCTCAACATGCCAACCTTTAGTTGTAAATTGCGCAGTGGCAAGCCAGGCAGATGCAATGAGTTTAAAAATTCAGTTGGATAGTTGGTTGCTTCGTCTTCGTTTGTTACACGGTCGATAGATTTGAAGGAATGTAGTGGACCAACGATTTGATTTTGAATTGTGAAGTTTAAATGAGTTTAAACGACTCCGACTCTACAACCCTGCATCTCAGAATAGAGCAACATTCGTGGAAACGGCAAGCTTCGTAATTCATCGAGTATCCCCAAATATGCGATGCTTAACAATGTAGTTCATCATCAATCAGCGACCGGATTTTTTGTTTGAATACACGTGCGGTTATGTCGTGCCGATTACTTGATGTTTGTCCGGGGAGCAGCAGTTGAACAATTTCTATCCATTTCGGATTGCACGTAAAGGTGATGAATAGATCTTGACGATTGTAATGAAGAACATATGTCATTGCATCTTAAGCATATTCATGCATATGACGCGGTTGAAAATGTACGTCGCCGGTAGAATAGCCAATCAACCAACATTAGCTGCGTCTCATTCGCGCCACATTATAAACCAATCTAAATACACTGTTCCCGCTATTAGACATGCATCTCGTGTTTGACCATAATTGGATAAATAGATTTTCACACCAGAGTGATTTATCGGAATTAAAACTTAATGAAAATTGATGAAAACTCAAAATCGCTCTACATAGCAAGCAGTCAAGTGTCAAAGTTGCAGTCAACGCCATCTCGTGGATATAATGGCAACAGCATACAACGTCGCATGTCCGCATTCCATTGGAAGAAGTTAAAATTTCAAAACAAAATGTATGGAGACATTAATTTTCTTCGTAATTTCTTTTTCATGATATTTTTCCTATGTTTTAATGCTTATTCTGCTATTCTAGGCGCATACGAATTTAATAAATCAAAGATCATTGAAATCCATGCAGCAATTCTCGAGATATAGGTGGTGTAAATAACCCCACTTTGTTTTATATATATAGATATGTTGCTCAAAATACCATTGTCACAAATCAACATTTTTATTTGACTATTATAATTGACGAACAGTGATTTTTTATTTTTTAATTAATGTAAACTAATCAGAACGAATACTGAATACAAAATCGTTTGTTAAATTTACAAATGATGCGAATAAATATCACGCCATTTTAAAAAGATATGGATATCGAGGCATGTGAGGCGAAGGTATATCACTGAATTGTATGAAAAGGGCCTCGAAATTGATGGGGAGAAACGAAAAAATTAAAAAGCACTGAACTATTATTACTGTTCTCATACAAGTTATTTCTTTTTTATGTTCGGAAATTTGTAAACTTATTTGTAAACTCGTATGGCGACTTATTAATATTATTTTAATTACAAGTCTAAGAAGAAATATCTTTATTTTATAAAATACAACCCTGACAATCTACTTCTTATGCCAAATGATAGAAATACCTTTTTCGACTGGTGATGTTTTTCTTGTTCAATTATTTTAGGGTGGACTTCAAGTGGCTCGTGTTTGATGTCAATTGAATGATCATCATAATTGCAAATGTCATTCTTATTTTGATGACTATCACAACCAATAGAATCCTGATAAGAGGATGACAGTAATTCGTGCTCTGGTTCTATTTTGATTTCCGTTTTAAGCTTCTCACTTAATTGTTACATGAAAACAAAAATAAAAAGATAAATATCATCACCCAGTTTTCCCTTTTGTGATAAACTTTAACGATCAAATACATATTGTGGCATGGCTACGAGGTAAAAAAGAGATTTCATTGTAGCAACGGCACCATTTGTAATTGAATAATGAAAAGCTAACAAACCTATTTTCCCCATCAAAGTTTAACATAGAATGCCTAATGGCGTGCTGCTTCAGTGTGTTTGACGATGGGAATATATCATCACAAATATGACACACGAAATTTTGTTCAGTAAACACAGCATTTTCAACTACAATAATGGCGACCATTTTCTGCTGCAATATTTCTGTTATTATGTTTTGTTCATGTATATGAGCTTTTGCTTGTGATTGATCCCAAGGCAGATTCATCGATGGTAATTCAGTGTGAGCCGTAGGGTTGACGCTGGTAGTTTGAAACTGAAACCAAAAATCAAATACAGCAGTACAAATAAGTTAACAAATTTGTTTAAGTTTATAAACAATATAATTCTACAGTAAACTTTGTCCCCATTTGTTTTCCCGTTCAATTTATATGGTCTCTGGTATAATTTATGACACAGATATTTAATATTAAACAAATTAAAAGGGATTTGTCAGGCGCAAGGTAACCAAATAAACATAAACCTACGTTAAACCTATAATACTACGACACTACTGCAATGCATAAATTATTATATAATAAAATCAATGCTAATGTAAATAAGAAATAATAGAATACGGAACCCTTAAATTCGTCTCTTTCAAAGTGAAATAACAAGTACCTACTAAAAGCAATACAGAACTGTCACACTGAAAGTCAATCAATACCGGTCACTTTCATACAATACAACGATATTGGTTTTGTGTTTCAATGCATAAGTATGCGTAATGGGCAGATTGTGTTTAGCCCCCAACAATCAACAGAAACTTGACAGATTGAAACACAGTGATTGATGACGTTTTCGTACATACAAATACAAAAAAAATCTAATCGTGCGTGATTGCGCCCCAGTGCAAAGAAATATTGTCTGTGGTTACGGGCATGAATGATATAGCCCCTGAGTGGTGTTGCCAGGCTGATGTGACGTTACCTATTCCCTGTGAAGTATTTATAGGGTTATTGTTTTTTTTATGCCGGCTCAGTTTAAAATTGTAATACAAAACACAATCGAGAATATGATTGTAGGTAGACGTAACATTGTCTTATATTGGCAGAGGAAAATTAAAACAAAGATATTATATTCATTTGGGAAAGGTTAGTTACGCTTATAAATGTATTTATTTTGTTCAGCGGCCGAATTGCTGTTCATTTTTATTCAGCCATCTTAAGTTTTGGGTGAAAAATGCAGGTCGGGCTTAGCCCACCTAGCCCAGTACCTAGAACCGCCACTGGTCTCTGGTATAATTTATGACACAGATATTTAACATTAAACAAATCAAAAGGGACTTGTCAGGCGCAAGATAACCAAATAAACATAAACAGATGAAGTGAAATACAATTTGACAACAATACAATGATTCAAAATATTTTTTTTGTTTACCTTTATAGACTGGTGAAGAGTGTCGAGTGTTTCGAATTTGATGTCGATCGAATATTCATCATTACGGATGTCATCCATATTGCTGCTAAAATGATCGCATTCATAAGGATTATCTGGTATATTTGCTGACACTGAGTCGTCTTCCAGTTCTATTTTGACATTAGTTTGTAGCTTAACTCTGAATTGTCGCATGAAAACAAAGAATAAATGAGCACGATGAATAAAACATCGTTAAAAGGTGAAAAATAACGTGAGTTTTTACATCCATTTTATATTTGATGTAAAAAATATATATTTTGAGCCAAATATAAAATGACAGCAATGATATCATATCACAGAAACACTTTTGAGCGCCCTGCGGAGCTAATTAATTGCTTATTTTACTCACCTGCTTTCCTCATCCATTTTTAATTTAGCATGGCTAGCAGCATGCTGCTTAAGTAAGTGTGATGATGGGAATATTTCATAGCAATCCCTGCAAACAAAGTTTCGCTTGTGGAAAACACCGTTTTTGAGATTTATTACTACGTTTATCTCCTGCATTAAAAATTCTTTTATATGCACTTGGTTTATGTCAGACAACGGAGATGCATCGGTTTGAGTCGAACTTATCGCCAGGGGTTCAATGACATCTTTAGAGTTGGTATGGGTCGTTTGAAACTGAAACAAAACAAAAGCGCCATTAAAAGCCTACAAAAACTGATTGAATCCAAAAGATATATTCACTTTTCCCCGGACTTAAGCCCAGACCATTCTAATTACCAAAGACCACGAATGGTGACAATCGTTAAGTTCATGTCCAGTCATAACCCGTGGCCCAATTAAAGGTTTTGTGTGGCTTTTTCGAGGTTTCGAACTGTCCATACTTACACATTGCATTATATATATTGACAGTGCTTGCCGACTGAGCAAAAAAAATTTAACGTGGCGCAGCCTTCTTTAAGGCACTTATCTATGTCTCGCTTATGAACCTTATTAGGACAATAAATCGGAAATATGGAGTAAAGTGGTCGTCAAAGACATGCAATTCGTTATTTTAGCTGGACATTAAGTTACAATCGCATAGAAATTGAAGTTAACTGCGGAAGCAAAAGCGCTTAAAGCCTGTTGATCTGGAAATATTTCTGATTTTTGAACGAAATGTTTATTTCTCGGGTAATATATATTTTTTTATTTTCACAAAGAAGCTAGTAGCAAAAACTGCTTTAATTGCATACAGTACCAAAGTGCTAAGCGACTTTGTCTTACTGATATACTATTTTAAAAAATATCAACGGACATAACCTCAAATAAATGTTGCACGTGTTAACAACGTTGGAACCATGACAATGTATTTATATGATATTTTTTAGACTACAGAGTGACTTAAGGTTACCTTATAAATCTCTTGATGGTCTGCTTCGTCAACAATTCCTTCTTGCTTTGAGAGCGACTCGACCTTGATGTCAATCGAGTATTCCTCATTCAAGATAGGAGTATCATTGTTTTGTCGACTATCGCTGTTTTGGTCGTTCTCAGATGAATCAATCGACAGTAATTCATCGTCTGGTTCTATTTTGATATCCATTTCCAAACAATTGTCACGCAGAGAATAGAAATCAATGCACAAGCTTTATATGAGATGGTGTTCTCATAGACAATAATTATATATATTTTGCTCATCTTTTCATAGACAAATGAATCGATGGATGTTAAGCAAATGGTGAAATTTTCTACTGAAATTTATATCGCCTGTATTAAGTGTATTGTGCTGTCATCAAATCAGCAAAAATAAATTCTAAGTCATGGCGTTGTTTTTCTTTTTTGCTATTTTTTTTTGTGTAAATAACCGTGTCCTACTTGAAAAAATGTTGTATTTTTTTACTTAATTCATTAGTATGACATGTCAAATCAAAACTACAGACTCAATAATATGTTATATTATTGTACGTAGATACTAAGATAATAGTATGTTATATTTCTTTCGAAAGTTTACTACTAAGCCAGGGGTCGGCAACCTGCAGCTCGCGAGCCGCATGCGGCTCTTTCTATCTAAAGTTGCGGCTCTCCAGTTCCATATGAAAAAAATAATATTTACCCTTTAAAATTATTTAAAAATTTAAAATTTACTCTTTAAAAAAAGAAAATATATTTTTATGTGCCTACTTTCTCAATAACTTCAATTTTCATAATTGTTTATTACAAATCGTTACGCTTAACATGTCAGTTGAGCCAATTGCATTACGTTTCCCTCCCAAACAGCCACCGTCGCCAGTAGGCTCGGGGAGTTCAGTTGTGGCTAAAAATCAATTACTTCCTAATTTTTAATGGTATCGAATTGACATAAACGGTTTATCATTCTAGGTAATATTTTATTTAAATAGGTTCCAGGAATAAATCATAATACTGCTCTAAAGTATACTCGTTGTTATATTACATATTTTAGTTTTAAAAACGCTGCACATTTTTATATTTTGTCGTTTGATGAATAAAAATCTAAATACAAGTGAAATCAACATTGAGCCATTTGGAACTGATGCTTGATCGCTTCAGATGGAATTGCTAGATTTAAAATCTAAAGACTTGTGGTGTAGCAAGTTCACAGAACTCAAGAGCAAGTTGAAACAGTTGGAGGTCCAGAATGCATGCACATCGCGCAGCATAAGTGGACAGCTCTAAGAGAAATTCCGCGAGTTGAAACTCTCATATTCGGCGCATGGATTAGTCTTCCAGAATGCTATAATGAGGTGAAGAAGTTGGCATATGGAGTAGTGACGATCTTCGGCTCGACATATTCGTGCGAACAAGCTTTCTCTTGCATGAATATAATACAAAGTAAAATTAGAAGTCAACTAACAAATAAAAGTCTAAAGTCGTGCTATGTCTTGTGATAAATGCATTCATATTAATACTCAAATCAGATTTCATAATAGGGAAACACTTTCTCTTTTTCATTTTGTTTATTGCATGTATGTCTACAATAGATTAAAAAGAAGCTAATATAATTACATTATGAATGTATTATTATTTGTGTAAACAACTGTTTTTTTATATCATCTAAAAATATTTGGCTTGACACCCCTGATAAACATATCGATGACACGCGCGGTCACAATGAAATGAGACGAACGCAACGTTCACTTGGCGGCCAGCGTCCGTTTGAAATGGTTCTTTCGACTGCTAGTCGTTGTCGGCCGATGTTTTTGTATGTTTTAGGCAATTAAATTGATCAATGACAAAAGGCAATCAATGATGACAACATGTCGACTTCAATCTAAATTAATCTCAAGCGATTTATATGAATATTCTCATTTTTCTGTCATATGTATGTAATGAATCACTCAAGTTTGCCTGATGTGTAACGACTACACAGCACAGTGACGTGTGTGATTTTTTTGCATAGTAAGGGAAGGGTTAACTCTGAAACTGTTTCAACAGTCAAAAACTCAGTATTGCCCTGACGGTAGAAATAACAAATAATCAACTCAGTATCAAAACACAGTTAGAAAGTGACTACTGTCTCATACTTTTTAGCTTTTTAAAACCATAGTTTCTCAATTTTTTTGAGCCCCTGATCCTTTTTGAGTTGTATATTTAGCCGTTCCCCCATATCCAAAGAATGAGTATTTCAAAACACGATAAGCACACAATAATTTCAGGATTTGGGCATTCAGGCAGGCCTTCAAGTCGTGTAAAAAAAAGAAGACTCCGACTCCGACTCTGAATCCAGCTTTACAACAATTAACGACTCCGACAAAATTTGATTTTTAGTCATACATATTGACATTGCCAGGCCTTCGTTATCGGGAGATAACTCGATCCGACCCGAACTTCCAGAGTTGTATTGCCTGGCCGTCGTTCATGATTTTATAATTAAGGTGTCAATTTGAGACAAAGAAAAATAAAACGCTCGATCGCAATCAAACTGTATCAAAATTTATTCACTGTAAAGACACAAATTAATAAACGCATTCATTTCCACATAAAAAAAAATCACAATAAACACAACCTTTGACAATTAGGTTTGGAGGATTTCAATTGGGTCTTTTTAACAAAGAATTTTGGCCGTGATAACAAATTGCCCAACATTTTAGGTCACGAACCGCCACTGATGTAACGTTGACTTTTGCATACTGATATTGTATTTGTATTACGCCTCGGTTCCAAACAAGTTGTCCTTAATAATAGGCTGAATAAAATTATGAATTATAAAGGTTTTATTTGATATAATTATACAAAACTTGTAGTAAATAGTAAATTCTTCAACTCAAAAATATTTTGAATACCGCAAATAAACAAAAGTTCTTAAAAACGACCTCACACATAAGACGTGTCAGAAATTACTAGTGATAAAAGTTATCTATGTCCACAGTCCCTCGTAAAATTCCTGTGTTTTATCAATTAGAGATGAAAAGTATTTTATTTTCCTAATTAAAATACAGTGGACTCTCAATTATCCGTGCATGGATTATCCGGTTCGCGGATTATTCGTGCCTGAAAATAAAAATATTTTAATTCAAATTCAATTTGATTGCTTTTTTTCTATAACGCATTAACTTTTCCGGCTCTAAGCTCAATAAATGCGACCCCAATACCCACATTTTCTTAAATATCTATTTTAATATGGGTGATACAATGTTTATAATTAAGGTATTCTTATATCATAGTTTTTTGGACCTTTTGTAGTTTATATAAATACGATAAGATAAGAGATAAGCGCCCGCTTATCAGCGATCGTTGGTAAGATAACTAGACTGAACACCGCTTAGCAAGGCGCGCCAGTCGCACATTGACATTTGCATTGAAACGACGTATATTTTACGCGCAACTTAAAATATGATTATTTGTTAAAAAAAACACGGATTTTTATAAAAAATGTATGCGGAATGATGCAGAGAGATATTTTAAAGCCCTTAAACTATTTTTTTTTTTGAAATTCATAAGAATAAGGCCAATAATGAGGAAACCACTGGGGTCCCTAAAAGACCCCCATCGGCCGAGAAGTATTTTTCTAGTCTCCGAGCCGCGAGAGTTAATTAAAATACAGTGGACTCTCAATTATCCGTGCATGGATTATCCGGTTCGCGGATTATTCGTGCCTGAAAATAAAAATATTTTAATTCAAATTCAATTTGATTGCTTTTTTTCTATAACGCATTAACTTTTCCGGCTCTAAGCTCAATAAATGCGACCCCAATACCCACATTTTCTTAAATATCTATCTTGATATGGGTGATAAGTTTATAAATGATTATAATTAAGATTTTCTTATATCATAGTTTTTTAGACCTTTTTTAGTTTATATAAATACGTGATAATGCGATAACACGATAAGCGCTTGCGATAAGCGATCGTCTTAAGATAGCTGGGCTAAACGCGTCAGTTGCAAGTTCATATGTGTGCTGGGATAACGTCTTTTTTTACTCACAACTAAAAAACTGATAATTTATTTAAAAAAACGGATTTTTATAAAAAAAATGTATAAGGAATGATGCAGAGAGATATTTTAAAGCCCTTAGACTATTTGTTTATGAAATTCCTAAGAATAAAGTCAATAATGAGGAAACCACTGGGGTCCCTAAACGACCCCAATCGGCAGAGAAGTATTTTAATAGTCTCCGAGCCGCGAGAGTTAAGTGAGTTAAGAAAAAATACAACATTATTTTGATAAAAGGTTTATTTTGTACAAGTACAAATCTGAAATCACAATAGGTAAAGGTTCGAGTCTTTAAACCCTTTTGGGATAATTATATATTTAAAAAAGTGTCTTTCAATATTGAATAACTGTTGAAGCTGGTTTCAAAGCAGATTTGTTGAGACACAAAGCACTATAACAGAGACTTTTCTTCAATTTTATCAGTCTAGTGGTTTCAAACCAGTATGCTACTGCTTATGTGTCTTAAAGGCTGACCATTGTCTCAATTTAAAATGAAATTTAAATCTTTTTTCACCAGTATGGTCACTATTCAATATGCGATAGTTAATGGGTATTTAATTTCGACTTTTGTGTGTGAAATTTGGTTTATCTCGAGTATGCCGAAGTGTGTGTCTATTTAAAGCAGACTTTCGCGCAGTTTTGTAGTCGCATTGATCACACTCAAATGGTTTCTCGCCACTATGCAATAGTTTATGTTTATTAACATTTGAACGCGTTGCAGACCTGTAATCACACTGATTACATGCGAACGGTTTTTCGCCAGTATGCAAAAGTTTATGCGTATTTAAAGATGACTTGTGTGAAAATTTTGCATTACATCGATCGCATTCGAATGGTTTTTCTCCAGTATGCGATAGTTTATGGGAATTTATAATTGAAATACGTGCAGATTTATAATCACACTCATCACATTCAAACGGTTTCTTTCCGGTATGCAATAGTTTATGTGTATTTAAAGTGGACTTTTGTGCAGACTTATAATGGCATTGATCGCATTCGAATGGTTTCTCACCAGTATGCGATAGTTTATGTTGATTTACATTTGAACGCGTTGCAGACTTATAATCACATCTATCACATTTGAATGGTTTTCTTCCAGTATGCGATAGTCTATGGGTATTTAGATTTGACTTACGTGCCGATTTATAATCGCATTGATCGCATTCGAATGGTCTTTCGCTAGTCTTAAAACTAAAATGACCACGGTCAAAAGAATTTGTCACGACAACGCTGTCAGCAGATTCAAAACCATAGTCGTCAAATTGATTTGAATTGAAATTTGGTCTACACATGGATATGTGCTGATCATTTCGATGCAATGAAAGTGAATCAGGCGATGAAAATAGTTGCAAACAGATACTGCAAACGAAGTTTGCATCATGAAACACTTTCCTTTGTAAATTTACTACCACCACGACTGGACGATGTCCTGAGTCTTCTTTTTTGACATTGTTAACATCGTATTCAATGTCGTGAAACGATACTTGTGATGTGTTCTGTGAGGAATCGAACAATGGACGCAACGAAGAAGCAGAGTCTTGAACAGCTGGAACCTGAAAAAAGTTAATGTTATTAAATTATAATTTTGTGGCTTTAAGCTTACTTGGGTAATTCATTAGTTTTGTAGTTTGTTTAAAAGATTATTTAAAATGTGTATTAATATTTATTTTCCATATTGATATTATATCGGCTTTTAAATAGTGCTTTAAGCCAGCTAACGTTACCACGCAAAGATCTTTTGAATGTAACATTGTTGTAGACCACAGTTTCTCAACCGGAAGCTAGATGACCTCCGAGTGGGCCACAGCGTGTTCCTAAAGCGTGAAATAAATAAAAAGTTTATTTAAATAATGAAAGTCTTGTCGATATTTAATTATGTTACCTGATTTTTGACTTCAGAAGCAAAATAAGTAGAATCCTCGACATTTTCTGAAACTTCGCAGTTAACCCCACAGACTCTGAGAGCGACTTCCTCTTTAGAGATGGGCTGTCCGATATCGGGTTGAAATTCAGATTTGATAAGAAAGGAAACTTCCTGAAAGAAAGGTAACAATTTAAATCAATTCTTAGATTATTTGGATTTAACAAAACATAAAAAGTTATCATAAGATATATAAAAGGATTAAAAAGAGACTAGCTGTAAGCCCGTTGACCTCAAAGGTAGGGGGGGGGTTTCGTTTAATTTTTAAGTAGTCAGAAAATTTACTGGCGTGAAAAATAAATTACAAACCTATTTATTGAATAAGCAAGAAATTTGAAAAGTAAAATAAATATATCTCGGGGCATATATTGACAGCCCTGCCCTGCAGTATTTAAATTATATATATGTAATATCATTTTTAGAATAATTAAAAATTTTAAGTTCGCTAACAAATTTATTTCGTAGAAGAAGAAACATACCTCGGGACATATATCGACAGCCCTGCAGTATTTGAATTGTAAATTATTTTATTTTTTTGAATAGTATTTAAGTTTGCTAACAATCATTTGGGGAAATCGGGGACAATCATACAGATGAACAGACATTATCGACTATTAATATATAGATCCTTAACATAATCAACCAATAACTGTGTCCTGTGAGCTGCATATAGAGATGCCAGTATAAACGGAAACAACAAGGAAACTTAATTACAAATAATGCAAAATTATATCAAGCATGGGTGACAGGAACGATAATTCACGCAGACTACGAAACGTAATATAAGTTTTAAAGAGTATATTACCATATGTAGACACGAATAGCTCTCTCTTCATATATTAATGAACGATTCATAGAAGTAATATAAAACATTTCGTAGCAATGTTATACCGTAATTCACACAAATTATCGGTGTACCGGATTCTCATGTAACAGATTAGACTATTGTCTTTATGGTATCAAATTGTGTACATAATTGCATTGGTATTGACAGTGTAGAAAAGAATGAACATTATTAGGCATATATAACAAACTACTGTAGACAAGAATCGACAGAAAGATTACCTCAAAAGTTTCCAGGGATTCTGGTTTCACAATTGGTACGTGATACCAACCGTCATCTGGCGGATGACCTTCTTCATTGTATTCTCGATCAACTGGCTCATTCTTAACTTCCATATTTTTAATACACTAGATAAAATCATTAAACAATTGATATATTCATGAATGCCAATAGTCGTCGGGCTTTTGGAATAGACAATAGAGTGGCGTGTTTTTATTGTTTATGGTCATTATTTTTGAATGCGGGTTAAAATTTGTGACCCGTTATGCGGGTTTAATTGATTTTACTATCTATATTATATTTTAAATATTGTAAATAAATTAAGAGAGAAATGTACTTTTTTGTTTTCTTATCTCCCGCAGCACCGCTAAATAATTTAACCAATAGCTGCCCTCTATTCGTTTTCCATTTAATATGACACTACCAGCTATATTGAGTATGTCAAGCTTTTTGATAAAGCCATGTCCACACCTCATGAACACATATCAACAAGGCGAACAGCGCTATCCAATACAATATCCAACGAAAACTTATTTTAATTGTTTTCTTTCTCAAAATATAGCACTGAAATGTCCCTAAACCAAAATGATAAATCAGCTTTTATTTCTTGACAATAAATTAATGGTTTGACTCCAAAAATGAAAGCTGTCTATGTAGATTGGATTGTTTTGTTATTAACAATGCACAACTCGCCAGAAATCATGCGACAAGAACGCTTATATCTTGTACAATCTTTTGGTATTCAATTTCGATTGCAATTGTATGCAGTTAAATTATACTGACTACAGATAACAGAAAAGATTCACTCAATTTTACTCGACTGTTATGTAGCCGAGAATGCGAAATAACAAACACTTTTGGTTGATAACGTTAAGCTTTAAGCCCTCGTATTATCACTGATTAGTTTGTTCTAGTAATTTAACCTACTTTTCTAAATCTTAAATTCTTAGGTTTCATATTATCGATTTCTATATTCCATTTGAAGTGTGTACCGAAATTTCGGTAATCGCTCAGATGGACGTTGAATATTATTTGACGTTTGAATCAAAAGACCGTCGTGTCAGTGCAGCCAATAAGACACAAGTCACTCGACAATTATTATTATACATATCTACTTACACCTAAGAAATGTAATTTTGTATTATTGCCCAAATAATATTCGACGTCCATCTGTATTTTTACCAAAAATATCAACATACTTTGATAAATGATTAACGGTAAAGTAGTTGGTAGTCTGTTTTTCCAATGCTCATGACCGGCACAGGTTTCCATTGTAAATATTTTTTCACATCTGGTCCTTAGGTCTAATTCTTTTCTGTAGAATATATTATGTTCTGACATGTCGTAATGTTTGTCTCTAAAAAACGTTTTATGCAATGTTGAAATTTCTGAATGCGTTTTAAATGTATTTATGAGATACGATTCATATTTTTATTATGTTATGGATTAAGTTGTAAACGTTCGAAAACTTAAAATATACACATTACCTATTTATCTTATAGGTATTCTACGTGGCAAATAATATTTTTTATATATGATATACAGGATAAATTTAATTTGAAATGTCATACTAATGAGTTAGGTAAAAAAAACATTTTTTTAGTAAGACACGGTTATTTACACAAAAAAAAGCAAAAAACAACGCCATGACTTAGAATTTATTTTCTCGAATTTGATGATAGCACAATTCACACATTATTCATGAATTATTCATGCGATATAAATTTCAGTAGGAAAATATCACCATTTGTTTAACATCCATCAAATCATTTGTCTATGAACAGATGAGCAAAATATTTATAATTATTGTCTATGAGAACACCATCTCATATAAAGCTTGTGCATTTATTTCTATTCTCTGCATTACAATTGTTTGGAAATGGATATCAAAATAGAGCTAGACGATGAATTACTGTCAATTGATTCATCTGAGAACGACCAAAACAGCGATAGTCGACAAAACAATGACAATGCTATCTTGAATGAGGAAGACTCGATTGAGATCAAGGTCGAGTCGCTCTCAAAGCAAGAAGGAATTGTTGACGAAGCAGACCATCAAGAGATTTATAAGGTAACCTTAAGTCACTCTGTAGTCAAAAAAATATCATATAAATACATTGTCATGGTTCCAACGTTGTTAACACGTGCAACATTTATTTGAGGTTATGTCCGTTGATATTTTTTAAAATAGTATATCAGTAAGACAAAGTCGCTTAGCACTTTGGTACTGTATGCAATTAAAGCAGTTTTTGCTACTAGCTTCTTTGTGAAAATAAAAAAAAAAATATATTACCCGAGAAATAAACATTTCGTTCCAAAATCAGAAATATTTCCAGATCAACAGGCTTTAAGCGCTTTTGCTTTCGCAGTTAACTTCAATTTCTATGCGATTGTAACTCAATGTCCAGCTAAAATAACGAATTGAATGTCTTTGACGGCCATTTTACTTCTGTTTATTTTTATTTGGTTACCTTCCGCCTGACAAGTCCCTTTTATTTTTTTAATGTTTATATCTGTGTCATAAATTATACCAGAGACCATATAAATTGAACGGGAAAACAAATGGGCACTGAATTTACTGTAGAATTACATTTTCTATAAACTTAAATAAATTTGTTATCTTATTTGTACTGCAGTATTTGATTGTTGGTTTCAGTTTCAAACTACCAGCGTCAACCCTACGGCTCACACTGAATTACCATCGATGAATCTGCCTTGGGATCAATCACAAGCAAAAGCTCATATACATGAACAAAACATAATAACTGAAATATTGCAGCAGAAAATGGTCGCCATTATTGTAGTTGAAAATGCTGTGTTTAATGAACAAAATTTCGTGTGTCGTATTTGTGATGATATATTCCCATCGTCAAACACACTGAAGCAGCACGCCATTAGGCATTCTACGTTAAACTTTGATGGGGAAAATAGGTTTGTTAGCTTTTCATTATTCATTAAAAAATGCTGCCGTAGCTACAATGAAATCTCTTTTTTACCTCATAGCTATGCCATAAAACTCGTTTATTATAGAAAAACCTGTTTTATTTTGAATGTTTGCATTTTTTTATTTTAAAAAGTTGGTTATATATTTCATACTTCATATATGGGCGCATATTGGTGAAAAATGTTTTTTGAATGGATTTCGAACCGGCACGTAAACATGTTTTAAGTTTTACTTACTGAAATTCCTTTTTTATCAAATTCATTCAAAAAGGGTCTATAGCCGTGGTTTACTCTGCTAATATTTGCTTATTTTCTGTTCGAGATATTCTTTCCCAGAGAGTGAATTTATACATCAAAAATCAGTTAGTATTAAGGTTGTAAGATGTCTTAAGACATCCACAAATATACGTGGACCTCTCCTGACGGTTGCACAAACTGACCACTTTCTCTACAGCATGTCTCACCGAAGGGAACTTCTCGACGTCCGAACCTACAGGGGTGCCGATATATACAGCGATCATGAGCTGCTGGTCGGTAAAGTCCGTCTCAGACTCAGACGCCCAGTAAGGCATCCAACACGAAAGAGAATCGACATCGAGAGGCTACAATCTCCTCGAATTCGGCTAGACTTTGACGTCGCTGTGAGAAAGAACATCGTCGACTGTGCTAATGACCGGCAAAGTCCACGCCGCGACCCCATTGAATTAGAATGGTCCAGCATAAAGAATGCAGTCGCGTCAGCCACGCATGGGGTGCTTGGAGTCAGAAAAAGTACCCAGCCAAAGTGGATGTCTGACAACACGTGGAAAAATATTGAAGAGAGAGCCCGGCGTAAAGCACTGAGGGACAGTGAAACAAACCCAAATCGAGTCGAGGAACGTCGGACTAACTATCAACTCCAGGGTAAGATAGTCAAAAAGTCTGTGCGACTCGATAAACGCCGATTCCTGGACAAGCAAATTGAAGCAGCAGAGGCGGCATCACGTAGAAACGACACAAGAAAACTTTTCAAAATTACACGTGAAATTTGCGGCAGACGGCTGCCAACCGCGGGGCATATCCGTAGTCCCAGCGGAACAATACAATCGAACGTAGAGCGTGTCAAAAAGATCTGGAGAGATCATTTCTGCAAGGTGCTTAACCGCCCCCCTCCCTCGGACCCATTTGATATACCCAATGAAGCCACAATTACGGAAATTCCTCGAGCGTTGAACATTCCTGACTATGCGCCGACACATGCTGAGATTTCCTCGGCTGTGCAGCGCTTAAAAAACGGGAAGGCGCCGGGCATGGATGGTATACATCTAGAGCTCCTAAAGTACGGCCTGGAGGCGCTTCTGCACCCCCTGCACCAGCTTCTTAGTATGGTGTAGGCGCAATAGCGCTGTCCGAGGGACTGGGTTAATGGCGAGGTAGTCACAATCCACAAAAAAGGTGACCCACTGTGCTGTGACAACTACCGTGGCATAACGCTGCTCAGCGTGTCTGGCAAGGTTCTGGCGCAGATAGTATTGGCGAGAATAAGGATTCCAATTATGAGTATCCTCAGGGAAAATGAGGCCGGGTTCTTACCTGGCCGATCCTGCGCGGACCAAATACACAATCTTAGGTGCCTTCTTCAGCAAAGCAACGAATACAACAGCTCGCTGGCATGTTGCTTTGTAGACTACGAGAAGGCCTTTGATAGTCCGCACCGGTCCTCTATATGGAACATATTAAAATTGTACGGAATCCCAACCAAGATTGTTGCCATCATCAAATGCTTGCACGAGGGGAGCTAATGCTGCATAAGAATCGGTGATATAACTACTGAATGGTTTGGGGTCTCAACCGGGGTCAGACAGGGCTGCGTCTTAGCTCCGTTCCTGTTCATTATAATCTTCGACTTCATTCTGAGGAAGTCAATTCCACCTGACCGAGGTGTGACCGTTGCCCCCAATCTAAAGCTATGCGACCTCGAGTATGCAGACGACGCTGTTATATTTGACAAATCTGTCGAGGGTATTCAAGATACAATGGATAAACTGCAGAGCAACTCGTATCGCATCGGTCTTAAAATCAATGCGAGTAAAACCAATGTACTCTGCAACAGTGCCTGTCCGGACCCACACTACCCTTTGACGAGAGCCGGTCAAAACATCGAAAGAGTCGACGGTTTCAGGTACCTGGGGGTACACATCACGGGAGATGGCAATCCGTGTAAAGAACTCGCGATCCGATTAGGGATAGCTGGAGCAACCTTTAACTCAATGCGGAAAGTCTGGGATTCACAGCTGTACTCGGTCAGAACCAAGTGCCTCATGTTCATCGCATGTATCTTGACAGTTCTGCTTTACGGTTGAGAATCATTGCACCTTACGAAAGCGCTGAGTAACCGTATACTGTTTTTAGAAAACAGATGCCTGCGGCGAATGCTTGGAGTGAAATGGTCTGACTTTGTCAGGAATACGGATTTTTGGTTTCAGTTTCAAACTACCAGCGTCAACCCTACGGCTCACACTGAATTACTATCGATGAATCTGCCTTGGGATCAATCACAAGCAAAAGATCATATACATGAACAAAACATAATCACGGAAATATTGCAGCAGAAAATGGTCGCCATTATTGTAGTTGAAAATGCTGTGTTTAATGAACACAATTTCGTGTGTCGTATTTGTGATGATATATTCCCATCGTCGAACATTCTGAAACAGCACGCCGTTAGGCATTCTGCATTAAACTTTGATGAGGGAAAAAGGTTTGCTAGCTTTTCATTATTAAATTACAAATGGTGCCGTAGCTACAATGACATTTCTTTGTTACCTCGTAGCCATGCCATAATATGTATTTGATCGTTAAAGTTTATCACAAAAGAGAAAACTGGGTGATGATATTTATCTTTTCATTTTTGTTTTCATGTAACAATTAAGTAAGAAGCTTAAAACGGAAATCAAAATAGAACCAGAGCACGAATTACTGTCATCCTCTTATCAGGATTCTATTGGTTGCGATATTCATCAAAATAATATGAATGACATTTGCAATGATGATGATCATTCAATTGACATCAAACACGAGCCACTTGAAGTCCACCCTAAAATAATTGAACAAGAAAAACATCACCAGTCGAAAAAGGTAATTCTTTTATCTGGCATAAGAAGTAGATTGTCAGGGTTGTATTTTATAAAATAAACATATTTCTTTTTAGACTTGTAATTAAAATAATATTAGTTAGTCGCCATATGTTATTAACAAAGTTTCGAGGTTAAAACAGCAATCATAGTTCAGTGCTTTTTTATTTTTCGTTTCTTGCTATCAATTTCTTTTTACAGAGGCCCTTTTACAGTGATATACCTTCATCTCACATGCCTCGATATCTTAATCTTTTTTAAATGATTGTCTAATCGAGAAATATAAAGTTTAAAAAGTCGTATTATTAGTTGTAGTCTTTGAGTCGTTCAAATAATGTGCGTTCACACAACTTTTGTCATTGACGACCCGAGTTTCGCCTTTCGGCATCTTCAGGCGCTCAGTTGAGTCCGTGCAACTGAACGCCTGAAGATGCCGAAAGGCCAGGCAAACTCAATTAAGACGGTTAAAATTGTAACATTTTTCAATGATGACAAACCATTTGTCTTAATTCTGCTCTATTTAATTATAATAAGTAGTGAAACCGATTTTTAATCTGTCCGTTCTTTTTTCGTTACAGCCAAATGTTAAACTACATTCTCGAATAAAGGCTTTTAAATGTGACCATTGCAGTTATAAAGCAACTCATTCTAGTCACTTAAAAACGCATAAAATGTCACACACTGGAGAAAAGCCTTTTAAATGTGATCAATGCAATTATAAAACAACTCGGTCTAGTGCTTTTAAAGTTCATAAAATGTCACACACTGGAGAAAAGCCTTTCAAATGTGACCAATGCAGTTTTAGAACAACTTGTCCTAGTCGTTTAAAAACGCATAAAATGTCACACACTGGAGAAAAGCCTTTTAAATGTGACCAATGCATTTATAAAACAATTTATTCTACTAATTTAAAAACGCATAAAATATCACACACTGGAGAAAAGCCTTTCAAATGTGACCAATGCAATTATAAAACAACTCGGTCTAGTGATTTAAAAACGCATAAAATGTCACACACTGGAGAAAAGCCTTTTAAATGTGACCAATGCAGTTATAAAACAACATGGTCAGGAGATTTAAAAACGCATAAAATGTCACACACTGGAGAAAAGCCTTTCAAATGTGACCAATGCATTTATAAAACAATTTATTCTACTAATTTAAAAACGCATAAAATGTCACACACTGGAGAAAAGCCTTTCAAATGTGACCAATGCAATTATAAAACAACTCTGTCTAGTGATTTAAAAACGCATAAAATGTCACACACTGGAGAAAAGCCTTTTAAATGTGACCAATGCAGTTATAAAACAACATGGTCAGGAGATTTAAAAACGCATAAAATGTCACACACTGGAGAAAAGCCTTTCAAATGTGACCAATGCACTTTTAGAACAACTTGTTCTAGTCGTTTAAAAACGCATAAAATGTCGCACACTGGAGAAAAGCCTTTCAAATGTGACCAATGCAATTATAAAGCTGCTCAGTCTGGTCAATTAAAAACGCATAAAATGTCACACTCTGGAGAAAAGCCTTTTAAATGTGACCAATGCACTTTTAGAACAGCCGTGTCTGGTGGATTAAAAAGGCATCAAATTTCACATGCTGTGAAATCATTTGAATGCGACCAATGTGATTATAAATCTGCACAGCGTTCAAATTTAAAGTCCCACAAAAAAATACATATCGGTAAAAAAACGTTTGAATGTGTGAAATGATGTGTTTTTGAATGAAGTCTGCAGCGCATTTTGTTGACAACTGTTTGGTTAACGTTGGTTGCAAGTAAAATGATTTTTTTCTCTTTATCTGTCACCTAACCCCGTTATTTATTTTGAATTGTTATATTCCACTTTAAATAATTTTGTTTAATGTTAATTGTTTGTTGAATGCGAATGCCTAATAAATAAACTGCATTCACAAAAGTGGCTTCGTTTCTTAAGATATGCTTGTATGTCGTTGACTATCAGTGACTCGTCTTCTTTTTCGGGTATCACATCATTTCTCCTTCTGATCGTTATTCTCGTGGTAGTTTTTTATCTGCTAATACAGGCAACCATTTATGTCAATTTGAAATGCAGCCCAAAAAATGTCGAACCGATAAAATCTTTAAAGATAACTTTACATTTATTAAAACACCCAACCGTTACAGTTACCAAGAGACGAAGGCCTTCAAACCAAACAAATTCAATCAAAATATCGCGAGCCGAGTACAAGGTTCTAAGTGTCGACTTTTGGTTAAACTAAGGTGATAACGAAGCAGTTGTAGGCGATGCATTATCTACATGCTGTATTAAAGAGGGCCATGGAATATTATTATTGTTCTAAGCACAATAATCTTTTGAACCAACAAGTGTTTAATTTAAATTATAAACGAATGAAAGTCATATCAATATTGCAGTGTAGAATTATTACATTTAACAATATAAACTTAGTACATTAATGATATCAAACACAAACTAACTAATTATAAATTAATTAACACAACACTCCTTTTCTTAATTATTCTCCGTTTTTTTAAATATATTTTCTCCAATAATAATGATCATATTGATACGAGACGGGTTTCATTTTGTTCCCACGTTTCCGAAAAACCATTAATAATTTTTATCGACTCGCATATAGCAAGGGTCGCGAATACAAAGAACATTCCACAAAACCAAACAGCGTGACAGCCAGGGATGGGCTGGTGGGGGATCGGGGGGGGCCTCTCCCGCGAGCCCCTTGTTAAGATAAGAAAATTATTCGTCTTAGATCAAATCATCACAAAACTGCAATTTCTGTAAATGGTTTAATTTGAAAATTAGATGTCTCTTCATTTTTTCGGGGTAAAATCGTTCGTATTTATAAAGCAGCAGCTACTATGGAAATGGCCAGAGCGGCCTGATGTACTTAGCTATGAATGGAAGGAGGTAGTATCTCACATAAATGACTTAACGCAAGTAAGCAGAACTCGTAATGTTCTTTTAATTCCGGAATTGGACTTTATTTGGAATATGTAAAGATTTTTTTGTGAGAAAAATCACTTGTCTTATATGTGGTGGAAGTTACTTCGCCTATAATATACTATGTATGTACTAAGCTGCTAAAATAAATACATTTTTCTATTTTTACTTTGATGAACTCTCAATTAAAAATGAGCCAGATGATTAATACAATGAAGAAGGTCATCCACCCGATGACGGTTGGTATCAAGTACCAATTGTGCCACCGGAAACCCTGGAAACTTTTGAAGTAATCTTTTTGTCTATATGCCTAATAATTTTCATTCTTTTCGTGTATTTAATAATTCGTTTAATTCAACTCCGGGAGCCGAATTTCACTTATATGAGAAAAAGATAGATAAATAAAATAACAGTTATAACTGACAAAATAGTTATATCCCTTTGTCGATAAAAAAAAGCCTTAATTGAAAGCGGAAGAAACTAGTTCATCTTTAAAAAATAATCAATTGCTTCTTGGAGCTTCACAGATTGTCTCAAAAATACGTGTATAAATTACTTTTTCGTTTCACGTAATACAAACCAAGCATCTATGTTAATTTGTATATCAAGCCATTAAATGGTTGATTTTCTACTTTTAATTAAAAAAAACATTTTCATACACAATGGGTGGGTGTTATCTAGGGATTCTGAAGTCTCGGGTTTTTCAAAGTCCCGGGACTTCCCGGGACTTGGGACTTTTATTTCCCCTTCAATAAAATTATAAATTTATAAAAATTAAATATTTGTATGTATGTACTAAAAAGGGATGATAACGATACATGTATTGAAAAAATAACAATGAATTGGGTAAAATTATGACCGTTACTTCACAAATCGCAACACAGCTGAAAATAGTGAAAAACATTTGTAAATAAAACAACATCAGGTATATACATTTAATTATAATATTTTGTAATTTGTTATTGCTACAGTTATATTTTTTATACGAACATAAATTGATTTAAACAAACTTCTAATAACATAAATGGAGATATCTTTCTCCTAAATATTTTTTAATATTTTGTTTCAATTATTTTTTTTGAGCGTTTTTTACGCAGTTAAACGTATATTTTTTTTCGTACGTACTTTAAAAGGCCGCCGAAAGTATGCGTTAATAAAAATAAATACATCTTTTAAACACATTTATTTATTATTAATGAAAATATTAAATTAATTCAATAATAAAATCAAAACCTCAAATCATACATAGTATGTATTATTTACACAAAAGTAAATATTTAATTTTTGCTTATTAAAATATGATTTTAAAAATAATAATGAATTTAATGACGATCAGACAGCCGATTTCTTATTTTTGTAATAAACGTTGTTGCAACATTGTTTTTCCAAAACTTTGATCTTTCTTGAATTCTTTTCGAAAAATAATTAGTCCCAGCTGAACTGTTGATAATAAAACATTTATAATCCGCCTTGATTTATAACATAATTTTCTAGAAATAACTATCGGCTTCATTATTTCTTGGAATTCTGTGCAATTACCCCATGCTTCAAATTGTTGAACTATTGAGTTAAGCGAACACGTGTCTAAGTTTTTATTGTATTTCTGGATGTCTCTACCCATCGAAAATGGTTGTTTCTTATTACAATATATAAATAGATATTATTTGAAACTTCTATTAAAACTAAGATTTAAGAATATGTGGGTAATGGAGTCGCGTTTCTTGAGCTTAGAACCGGAAAAGGTAAACAAGTTTTCATGTGTAGAAATTCCACCTTTTTCAAGACTGGCTTAGCTCATCCCAAGCTGATGTTTTTTTTTTTTAAATCCTTTTGATATTGATTTTGATATCAATTGGATAATAAAATAGATTGATATATTTTTTTTGTTAAATTATTACTGAATTATTTAAACTAATAAAAATTTAATGTTTGCTAAATGACAATGCTAAAAAGTATCAGTGTGAGATTTAAAAATCTTTCATTTTATTTATTTATTTATTGTTTAAAATTAAAATTATGGTACATGACATAACAGCTTACGCCAATTCGCCATGTACTTGACAAATAAAAGACACAGAATATTAAATAAAAATCAACACAAAAAATCAAGAAATAAAATAGTAAAATTTCACAAACAGTTCACAAATACTATTACTAAAAATGTCCACTTCACTAGGCAATGAGTTGATCAATCAAACGGCCCTAGGAAATGGTGACTCATACCTCCTAAGCGAGGTATAAGTTTTTAGAAATAAAAGTTTTCGCTCATAATTTCGCCCACGTGAAAATAAATTGGGAGCATGTAAATTAATCAGCTATTGAAGAGGTTTTAAAAAATGTTTTACTTATGCCTGCACATGATACACTCCAAAGAATTCCTTTGAGTAATAACACAGTTCAACGGCCAATTGATGAAATTTTCTAATCGAAACTAATTTTCTTACGAAAAAAAGAAATCGGTTGCAAATCACTGAACGTGGAGATTTACGACTGTACCTTACGAATTTGAACCCAAATATTGACCAATTGACATCGGAGCATCAGGTTCATCCCTCTCATTAACAGATTTTATTATTTTATGTAAGAATTTGATTGTGTTTTGATTTGTTCATTTTCATTTTAAAAAATTCACTAATGATAAGAATAAAAAAATAACATTTTTCTTTTTTACAATTGTCCACTATACAAAAAACCCTATCACAGTGTGCTCATATTTGTATTATATTTAAAAAAATTAGAAAACTTCACTATTATGCATCCCGGTAGAGGGGGCCCACGAAGGATAAAATACTGGGCTTAAGGGTCCACGGGGGAAATAAGTTTGGGAACCATTGATGTATAAGATATCATTATATCTATTGCAAATAACTTTTATGGTTAAAATGTAATAATCCTCTGATTTCGACGACACGACATGGCACTACCAAAGATGCAGTATTTTCACGATATCTCAACGCTGTTTATACAATACTTTTCGTATCATAAGCCACTGATAACTGAAGTTCCGATTCAATCAACACCGGATGATGCTATGGCAGTAAACATTATTTAAAAATAACTTTCGCATAGTAAGAGAATTAATGTTACACTTAATGTAAGAAAATATATATTTATTTATTTAATTTTTCAAATTTAAACTGAGCTTTATTGACTTGACTATCCTTCTCCAGCCCTCTATTATTTTATTGTAATAAATTATCTGCATGCAATTAAAAATAGTTTTTTAATGATGCCAAAGAAGTATAACTTCTGACGCGCGTACATAAGTACACGCGCCCTATTTTTTTGTTGTTTGGCAAACTACTTTTTATCAGTGGCGTACGGTGGGTGTTGATGTCGGGTGTGCTGTAAAGTGTAAATGACATATTTTTTCAAAAAGACGATTTAAACATGAATTTTATTTTTATTTATTTGTACAATTCTTCTTGTGTTTAACTCTTCGCTTTTGCGACATGAATTTTTCTATTACACTATCGTAAAACGCGTCTTTCTGTTTTAATTCAACGAGCATCCTTTTGTTCTACATAAATTAAATTTGGACTACTCAGTCTGGCCTTGTGTACTTCGATAGCTTCTTATTGGGAGTTAGTGCGCGCCTAACAACGCTATGAGTTTGCAACCAATACAACACGTGTGAGCTAGAATGAATGAGATCGTCCTGGGTCCTTGAAATTTCAATTAAAACATGACTTTGACGCGACGCCTGCGCAGACGGGTCAACTGTATGCTACTGTATTGGATCACTAGTCGAGCGGCAATCGTATTGAACGCCTTGAGCGATCCCCTGCCGCTTGCAAATGCATTTAAAATATATCGCTTTATGATAAAGTCTGTACGGGCGAGCGGCGCACGCCTTGCACACCCTGAATATACGCCCCTGCTATTTATACGTGAAAACATACGCCATATTGGCACTTAAAAATATATGAAAATTAATAAAAAAGCAATGGAGGACGGTTAATGAAAATACCGCCCCAGGTGGCAGGACCCTACGCCTTAGGCTGGAGGTCATCGTCTGGCGTAGGGGAGTGGACGGTTGAACGGAATAGAGGAAATTGATAAATGCGAAAAGATTAACCCCGCGCTGCTATGCCAATAAGGGCAAATATGACAATAAAAAAATAAAAAATGTTTATTTATTATTATTGACTCAATTTCGTACAAAAAACGAATCAAATTTAACTTAACTTTTCCGGTTCTAAGCTCAAGAAATGCGACCCCAATACCCACATTTTCTTAAATATCTATTTTAATATGTGTGATACAATGTTTATAATTAAGGTATTCTTATATCATAGTTTTTTGGACCTTTTGTAGTTTATATAAATACGATAAGATAAGAGATAAGCGCCCGCTTATCAGCGATCGTTCGTAAGATAACAGGCTGAACGCCGCTAAGCAAAACGCGCCAGTACCAAATTGACATTTGCACTGAAACTACGTAAATTTAACGCGCAACTTAAAATATGATTATTTATTAAAAAACCACGGATTTTTATAAAAACATGTATGAGGAATGATGCAGAGAGATATTTTAAAGCCCTAAGACTATTTTTTTTTTTGAAATTCATAAGAATAAGGCCAATAATTAGGAAACCACTGGGGTCCCTAAAAGACCCCCATCGGCCGAGAAGTATTTTTCTAGTCTCCGAGCCGCGAGAGTTAACTTGGAGTATTTTATTTGAAAAGTGTTATGTACACACAACATAAATCTCTGTGCTACGTAAATTATCTATGACAACTAGATACAATAAGCCTACCAACAAAACCGATATCCTTTTCTTTTCTGCTCAGTTGCAATCGAGAGTTCAAATCGAAAGATCGTACAGCTTCGTAGAAACTTCTCAATACTGACATTGATATTATTTTCCAGTGTGTGACATTTTATGCGTTTTTAACCTACAAGACAAAGCTGTTCTAAAATTGCATTGGTCACATATGAAAGGTTTTTCTCCAGTGTGTGACATTTTATGCCTTTTTAAGTGACTAGACCGAGTCGTTCTATAACTGCATTTGTCACATTTGAAAGGCTTTTCTCCAGTGTGTGACATTTTATGCGTTTTTAAGTAACTAGACCAAGTTGTTCTATAACTGCATTGGCCACATTTGAAAGGCTTTTCTTCATTGTGTGACATTTTATGAGTTTTTAAGTTACCAGATTGAATAGTTTTATATCTGCATTTGTCACATTTAAACGGTTTTTCTCCAGTGTGTGACATTTTATGTGTTTTTAAGTTACCAGCTTTAGCAGTTCTATAACTGCATTGGTCACATTTGAAAGGCTGTTCGCCAGTGTGTGACATTTTATGAGTTTTTAAATCACTAGACCGAGCTGTTTTATAATTGCATTTGTCACATTTGAAAGGCTTTTCTCCAGTGTGTGACATTTTATGCGTTTTAAAAGCACTACGCCGGGTTGTTTTATAACTGCATTGGTCACAATTGAAAGGCTTTTTTCCAGTGTGTGACATTTTATGCCTTTTTAATTTACTAGACCGACTTGTTCTATAACTGCATTGGTCAAATTTCTTTTTTCGAGAATGTTGTTTAATATCTGACTGTAACGAAAAAGAGAGGGCAGAAAAATTGTCATCATTGAAAATTGTTATGATTTTAACTGTCTTAATTCAGTATTACTAGTTTTTAAGTCATTTTAAACGAGGTTGAGACAAAGAAAACGACAGTTCAGCAATAATGAGAGTTATGTCTAAAGCAAAACAATATTTTAAATCACATCTGATTCAATGCTTTATTTCTCTTTAAAGATCGAAATTTCGTAAGTAACATATGACGACATAATAATTTTTTTAATTAAAAGTCTTAAAATAAATATCTTTAGTTTATAAAATACAACCATTACGATCCACTTCTTATGCCAAATGATAGAAATACCTTTTTCGACTGGTGATGTTTTTCTTGTTCAATTATTTTAGGGTGGACTTCAAGTGGCTCGTGTTTGATGTCAATTGAATGATCCTCATCGCATTCGTATTATTTTGATGAATATCGCAACCAATAGAATCCTGATAAGAGGATGACAGTAATTCGTACTCTGGTTCTATTTTGATTTCCGTTTTAAGCTTCTTACTTAATTGTTACATGAAAACAAAAATAAAAAGATAAATATCATCACCCAGTTTTCCCTTTTGTGATTAACTTTCACGATCAAATATTATGGCATGGCCCATATTATGGCATGGCTACGAGGTAAAAAAGAGATTTCATTGTAGCTACGGCACCATTTGTAATTGAATAATGAAAAGCTAACAAACCTATTTTCCCCATCAAAGTTTAACGTAGAATGCCTAATGGCGTGCTGCTTCAGTGTGTTTGACGATGGGAATATATCATCACAAATACGACACACGAAATTTTGTTCATTAAACACAGCATTTTCACATATAATAATGGCGACCATTTTCTGCTGCAATATTTCCGTTATTATGTTTTGTTCATGTATATGAGCTTTTGATTGTGATTGATCCCAAGGCAGATTCATCGATGGTAATTCAGTGTGAGCCGTAGGGTTGACGCTGGTAGTTTGAAACTGAAACCAAAAATCAAATACAGCAGTACAAATAAGTTAACAAATTTATTTCAATTAGTTAAAAATTTAATTCTACAGTAAACTCGTTGCCCATTTGTTTTCTTGTTCAATTTATATGGTCTCTGGTATAATTTATGACACAGATATTTAACAATAAACAAATTAAAAGGGACTTGTCAGGCGCAAGGTAACCAAATAAACATAAACAGAAGAAATGAAATACAATTTGACAACAATAAAATGATTAAAAATATTTTTTTGTTTACTTTTATAGACTGGTGAAGAGTGTCGAGTGCTTCTAATTTGATGTCGATCGAATATTCCTTATTACAGATGTCATCCATATTTCTGCTAAAATGATCGCATTCATGACGATTATCTGGTGTATTTGCTGACACTGAGTCGTCTTCTAGTTCTATTTTGACATTAGTTTGAAGCTGAACTCTGAATTGTCGCATGAAAACAAAGAATAAATGAGCACGATGAATAAAACCTGACTGTTTCTGCATATGTGTTATTGATTGAATTGTCATTAACTTGGTAGACGTTCATCGTAAAAAGCGTGAAAAGTAACGTGAGTTTTTACATCCATTTGATATTTGATGTAAAAAATATATATTTTTAAACCAAATATAAAATGACAGCAATGATATCATATCACAGAAACGCTTTTGAGCGACCTGCGGAGCTAATTGCTTATTTTACTCACCTGCTTTCCTCATCCATTTTTAATTTAGCATGGCTAGCAGCATGCTGCTCAAGTAAGTGTGATGATGGGAATATTTCATAGCAATCACTGCAAACAAAGTTTCGCTTGTGAAAAACACGGTTTTTGAGAATTATTACTACGTTTATTTCCTGCATTAAAAATTCTTTTTCATGCACTTGGTTTATGTCAGACAACGGAGATGCATCAGTTTGAGTCGAATTTATTGCTATGGGTTCAATGACATCTTTAGAGTTGGTATGGGTCGTTTGAAACTGAAAGAAAAAGAAGGCGCCATTAAAAGCTTACAACAACTGATTAAATCCAAAAGATATATTCACTTTTCCCAGACTTAAGCCCAGACCATTCTAATTACCAAAGACCACGAATGGTGACAATCGTTAAGTTTAAGTCCAGTCATAACCCGTGGCCCAATCAAAGGTTTTGTGTGGCTTTTTTGAGGTTTCGAACTGTCTTTACACCTTGCATTTTATATATAGACAGTTCTTGCCAAATGAACAAAACAAATTGAACGTGGCGCAGCCTTCTTTAAGGCACTTATCTATGTCTCGCTTATGAACCTTATTAGGACAATAAATCGGAAATATGGAGTAAAGTGGCCGTCAAAGACATGCAATTCGTTATTTTAGATGGACATTGAGTTACAATCGCATAGAAATTGAAGTTTACTGCGGAAGCAAAAGCGCTTATAGCCTGTTGATCTGGAAATATTTCTGATTTTGGAACGAAATGTTTAATTCTCGGGCATTATATTTTTTTATATTTTCACAAAAAAGCTAGTAGCGAGAACTGCTTTAATTGCATACAGTACCAAAGTGCTAAGCGACTTTGTCTTACTGATATTCTATTTAAAAAATATATCAACGGACATAACCTCAAATAAATGTTGCACGTGTTAACAACGTTGGAACCATGACAATGTATTTATACGATTTTTTTTAGACTACAGGGTGACTTAAGGTTACCTTATAAATCTCTTGATGGTCTGCTTCGTCAACAATTCCTTCTTGCTTTGAGAGCGACTCGACCTTGATGTCAATCGAGTCTTCCTCATTCAAGATAGCATTGTCATTGTTTTGTCGACTATCGCTGTTTTGGTCGTTCTCAGATGAATCAATTGACAGTAATTCATCGTCTGGTTCAATTTTGATATCCATTTCCAAACAATTGTCACGCAGAGAATAGAAATCAATGCACAAACTTTATATGAGATAGTGTTCTCATAGACAATAATTATATATATTTTGCCCATCTGTTCATAGACAAATGAATCGATGGATGTTAAACAAATGGTGATATTTTCCTACTGAAATTTATATCGCATAAATAATTCATGAATAATGTGTGAATTGTGCTATCATCAAATCCGCTAAAATAAATTCTAAGTCATGGCGTTGTTTTTCTTCTTTGCTATTTGTTGTGTAAATAACCGTGTCCTACTTGAAAAAATGTTGTATTTTTTTACTTAATTCATTAGTATGACATGTCAAATCAAAACTACAGACTCAATAATATATGTTTAATATTATTTGCTACGTAGAATACCATTAAAATAAAAAGATAATGTGTATATTTTTAGTTTTCGAAAGTTTACTACTAAACCTGGGATCGGCAACCTGCGGCTCGATATCCTCATTAGGCGCTTTCTATCTAATGTTGCGGCTCTCCAGTTCCATATGAAAAAAATAATATTTGCCATTTAAAATTAATTAAAAATTTAAAAATTTACTCTTAAAAAAAAGAAAATATATTTTTATGTGCCTACTTTCTCAATAACTTTTTAACAATAAATTTTCATAATTGTTAATTACAAATCGCTACGCTTAACATGTACGTTGAGCCAATTGCATTACATTTCCCTCCCAAACAGCCACCGTCGCCAGTAGGCTCGGGGAGTTCAGTTGTAGCTAAAAATCAATTTCTTCTTAATTTTTAATGGTATCGAATTGACATAAACGGTTTATCATTCTAGGTAATATTTTATTTAAATAGGTTCCAGGAATAAATCATAATACTGCTCTAAAGTATACTCGTTATTATATTACATATTTTAGTTTTAAAAACGCTGCACATTTTTATATTTTGTCGTTTGATGAATAAAAATCTAAATACAAATGAAATCAACATTGAGCCATTTGGAACTGATGCTTGATCGCTTCAGATGCAATTGCTAGATTTAAAATCTAAAGACTTGTGGAGTAGCAAGTTTACAGAACTCAAGAGCAAGTTGGAAGAGTTGGAGGTCCAGAATGCATGCACATCGCGCAGCATAAGTGGACAGCTCTAAAAGAAATTCTGCGAGTTGAACCTCTCATATTCAGCGCATGGATTAGTCTTCCAGAATGCTATAATGAGGTGAAGAAGTTGGCATATGGAGTAGTGACGATCTTCGGCTCGACATATTCGTGCGAACAAGCTTTCTCTTGCATGAATATAATACAAAGTAAAATTAGAAGTCAACTAACAAATAAAAGTTTAGAGTCGTGCTATGTCTTGTGATAAATGCATTCATATTTATACTCAAATCAGATTTGATAATAGGGAAACACTTTCTCTTTTTCATTTTGTTTATTGCATGTATGTCTACAATAGATTAAAATGAAGCTAATATAATTACATTATGAATGTATTATTATTTGTGTTAACAACTGTTTTTTTATATTATCTAAAAATATTTGGCTTGACACCCCTGATAAACATATCGATGACACGCGCGGGCACAATGAAATGAGACGAACGCAACGTTCACTTGGCGGCCAGCGTCCGTTTGAAATGGTTCTTTCGACTGCTAGTCGTTGTCGGCCGATGTTTTTGTATGTTTTAGGCAATTAAATTGATCAATGACAAAAGGCAATCAATGATGACAACATGTCGACTTCAACCTAAATTAACACCAAGCGATTTATATGAATATTCTCATTTTTCTGTCATATGTATGTAATGAATCACTCAAGTTTGCCTGATGTGTAACGACTACACAGCACAGTGGCGTGTGTGATTTTTTTGCATAGTAAGGGAAGGGTTAACTCTGAAACTGTTTCAACAGTCAAAAACTCAGTATTGTCCTGACGGCAGAAATAACAAATAATCAACTCAGTATCAAAACACAGTTAGAAAGTGACTACTGTCTCATACTTTTTAGCTTTTTAAACCCATAGTTTCTCAATCTTTTTGAGCCCCTGATCCTTTTTGAGTTGCATATTTAGCCGTTCCCCCATATCCAAAGAATGAGTATTTCAAAACACGATAAGCACACAATAATTTCAGGATTTGGGCATTCAGGCAGGCCTTCAAGTCGTGTAAAAAAAAGAAGACTCCGACTCCGACTCTGAATCCAGCTTTACAACAATTAACGACTCCGACAAAATTTGATTTTAACTCATACATATTGACATTGCCAGGCCTTCGTTATCGGGAGATAACTCGATCCGACCCAAACTTCCAGAGTTGTATTGCCTGGCCGTCGTTCATGATTTTATAATTAAGGTGTCAATTTGAGACAAAGAAAAATAAAACGCTCGATCGCAATCAAACTGTATCAAAATTTATTCACTGTAAAGACACAAATTAATAAACGCTTTCATTTCCACATAAAAAAAATCACAATAAACACAACCTATGACAATTAGGTTTTAAAGATTTCAAGTGGGTCTTTTAAACAAAGAATTTTGGCCGTGATAACAAATTGCCCAACATTTTAGGTCACGAGCCGCCACTGATGTTACGTTGACTTTTCCATACTGACAGTGCTTTTTTTTGAAAAAAAAAGTGCCGGAACGCACTTTTTTCAAGCATTTGCGAAGAAGCTATATTATTTACTATATATTCGAATATCATTTTGATAGAAATTAAGGCGGCTTTTCATATAATACATAGAAAATAAAACAAAATATACATTTTTTATATTTATTTTAGAAATTTGAAATGAAAATTAAACAAAGACCATTACATACATTATGTAACATAACATTTAAAAAATATGTAATTTATTAAAAACTCTATCCAAAATTACATTCCAATTCCAATGATTTCCACAGTTTTTTCCCAATTTTCGTCAGGTAAATGGTCCCTATTTCTTTTTTTTTGTGTGGCCAAATGTCTTCCTCTTAGTAACCATTGATCAACGTATTTTGAAGGATCAAAAAGTATCAAAGGTGGTCCGTAAATATATTGGCGAAATCCACGAATCATTTCTCGTTCGTCCAATTGTAATCTGATTGACATATTTCTAATTTCTATTTCTCCAAATGTCAACTGATTATCAATATTTTCAGGTCAATATTTTTTATCGAGTACTCGAGCTGATAGTGCAAATTCCACATCTTCTTTATTTAGGATCCTCTTTTTTATTGACTCTTTCAAGGTGGAAAAAAATAATTTTGGGTTAATAGGATGATTATTATTCGAAACCTTATTGTGAAGTGTGGCTCTGCGAAAACGCAGATCGCCTACAGCAGTTGCAGCACATTTGTAATACGGTCCAAAACTTTATTTTCTTTCTTCAAAAATTTGTACCACAGCATTTATTTTTTGATTTGGAATGTAAAGTGTAACATTGCGATCTTGTAAATCTAAACTTAATGCTGATAATTCCTGGAGAGCATCACTTATCAATCCAAGATCCAATAAGAAGGTACTAGATGTTTAGATGATAATTCCTTAGGGTACTCAACGTTGTACCCAACACCACCCGCTACGGCTTCACACTCTTTATATAGAGTGTATTCCGTAGCGTAACAATGTTAGTCGTGTTCAAAATTTTGCCAGAAATGTCCCGAGAAGAAATTCCTCAATACTTGGTTGCATGCACTACAGTGTTAAGAACTCAACTATTTTTCCAAAAGATGAGGAGAATTTTTTAAATGCTCTATAATTTGCCTTAGATACAGAAACAATGAGGGTAGATTTTTGGCTTATTGTATTTAGTTGATTCATCAATTGTCAATGAAATTTTATTTTATTTCGACAATATCGTTAAATACTTTCTTTCTTGTTCCATGACTTATATGATTTATAATATTAATACATGCATTTGTGGAATGAAGAATATGACCCATTTCAATTCCATTTAACTCTTGGAGATATATTTCACTTTCAAAAGTATTAAAAGATTGATTTTCCTTGACATGCAGTTCGAAAATTTTTCTGCAGTTACTGTTTTCGCGAGATAATTATTTTAAATGTAGATAATGCATCGCTTACAACTGCCTCGTTATCACCTTAGTATTACCAAAAGTCGACGGTTAGAACCTTGTTGAACTCGGCTTGCGATATTTTGATTGAATTTGTTTGGTTTATTTTTTTTTAGTTTAGGCCTTTGTCTTTAAGTGACTGTAACGGTTGTAAAGTAATCTTTAAAGATTTTATCGGTTCGACCTTTTTTGGGATGCATTTCAAATTGACATATATGGTTTCCCGATGAGCAGATAAAAAAACTACCACGAGAATAATGATCAAAATGAGAAATGATGTGATACCCGAAAAAGAAGACAGATCGGTGAATAGCCAACGACATACGAGCATATCTTAAGAAACGAAGCCATTTTCGTTCATGTAGTTTATTTATTAGGCATTCGCAATCAACAAACAATTAACATTATACAAAATTATTTAAAGTAAAATGAAACAATTCAAAATAAATAACAGGGTAAAGTGACAGACAGATTAAGAGAAAAAAATCATTTTATTTGCAACCAAAAAATATGAAAACGTTTACCTAACAGTTAACAAAATGCGCTGCAGACTTAAAAAAACACATCATTTTACACATTAAAACGTTTTATACCAATTTGTATTGTTTTGTGGGTTTTAAATGTGCACCAGCATGTGACATTTCATGCCTTTTTAATCTACTAGACACGGCTGTTCTATAACTGCATTGGTCACATTTGAAAGGCTTTTTTCCAGTGTGACATTTTATGCCTTTTTAAATCAAAGGAACGAGTTGTTTTATAACAGCATTGGTCACATTTGAAAGTCGTTTCTCCGGTATGTGTCATTTTATGCCTTCTTAAATCTCTTGAAAATGTTGTTTTATAACTACATTGGTCATATTTGAAAGGCTTTTCTCAAATGTGACATTTTATGCCTTTTTAAATATCTTGAACATGTTGTTTTATAACTGCATTGTTCACATTTGAAAGGCTTTTCTCCAGTGTGTGACATTTTATGCGTTTTTAAGTGACTAGACCAAGTTGTTCTATAACTGCATTGGTCACATTTGAAAGGCTTTTCTCCGGTGTGTGAAATTTTATGCGCTTTAAAGTGCTCTTTGACACATGCTGTTTCTATAAGTGCATTGCATAAATGGTCACATTTTAAGGCTTTTCTCCAGTGTGCGACATTTTATGCGTTTTTATACTATTAGCTAGAATCCGTAGTTTTATTAACTGCATAGGGGGGGGGTCACATCTATTTTAAAAGGCTTCTCTCCAGTGGTGCGACATTTTTTATGCCTTTTTAAGCTGCCAGATGGACTGAGCTGTTCCTATAACTGCTATTGGTCACATTTGAATGGCTTGTCTCCAGTGTGTGTCATCTTATGCCTTTTTAACCGACCAGTACCGCAGTGTTCTATAACTGCATTGGTCACATTTTAAAAGGCTTTTTTTCCAGTGTACATTTATCCTTTTGAAATCAAAAAACATTTTTTATACACAATTTGTCAAATTTTGAAATCTTTCTTCTCCATGTCTTTTTATCCTTCTTAAATCTCTTAAAAGTTGTTTTATAACTTCATTGCATATTGAATGCTTTTCTCCAAATGTACATTTTAATGCCTTTTTAAATAGCTTACATTTTTTTTAACGGCCTTGGTCTCTTGAATACTTTTCTCCTTTACTTTTTGAAGATGCGTTGTTAATGACAAACCAATTGTTTCTATAACTCATTGGTCACATTTGAAAGCTTTTCCCTCCTGTGTAATTTTTATGCACTTTTAATCTCTTGACCATGTGTTTATATACGCATTTCTCATTTGAAACTTTCTTCAGTTGTGACATTTTAGCTTTTTAAACTATTTAAAATTTTGTTTTATAATGCATTGTCACATTTAAA